>SEYY01006558.1:130000-142500 GCA_009176605.1 Armadillidium nasatum | reverse complement strand
TAGTTTGTTTGTGCCTGTTTCTTAGTTTGTTTGTTCCTTTCTTAGTTTGTTTGTGTCTTTCTTAGTTTGTTTGTTCTTTTCTTAGTTTGTTTGTGCCTCTTTCTTAGTTTGTCTGTTTGTTCCTTTCTTAGTTTGTTTGTGCCTTTCTTAGTTTGTTTGTGCCTTTCATAGTTTGTTTGTGCCTGTTTCTTAGTTTGTCTGTTTGTGCTCTTACTGTTAATCTGTAATGTGTATTTGACAGCTACTCGTATTTTTTTTTTATATCTTTATTAACTTCTGTCTGTTTGTTTCTTTGTCCCTTTTGTTCGTGTCCTTGTCTGTTAGTCTGTTTATTTTCTTGTCTTCTAGTCTGTTTGTGTCCTTGTCTGTTAGTCTGTTTATTTTCTTGTCTTTTAGTCTGTTTGTGTCCTTGACTGTTAGTCTGTTTATTTTATTGTCTGCTAGTTTGTTTGCGTTCTTGTCTGTTAGTCTATTTATGTTCTTGTTTATTAGTCTGCTTGTGCCTTGACTGTTAGACTATTTATGTCTGTCTGTTGGTATCCTTATTTATTTGTCTGCTGTATTTTTGTTTGCTAGTATTTTTTTCTCTTCGTTTGTTATTCTGTTTGTGTCAGTGTCTGTTAGTCTGTTGGTATCCTTATTTATAAGTCTGTTTGTATCTTTATCTTTTAATCTGTTCGAGCCTTTGTGTTTTCTATTACTCTGTTAATGTCCTTGTCTGCTAATCTATTTGTATCTTTTGTCTGTTACTTTGTTTGTACATTTGTTTGTTTGTCTGATTTCTTTTACTCTTTTTTTTTTTTATCTCCATTGGTGTCTATTCTTTCAGGACGGCGAGCAAAGATATTTGGAAGTTCTCTTTTTATATTTTTTATATATTTATATATATATATATTCGGGTATTCTATTTTCGATCTTATGAGTTCTTTTCATAGAGGATAAGACTAAACCTGCCTTAAATGTTTTTAACTTTGTTCATTCAAGGTATTGCATAGGCCAGGTGTTATACCTATATATATATATATATATATATATATATATATATATATATATATATATATATATATATATATATATATATATATATATATATATATATATATATATATATATATATATATATATATATATATATATATATATATATATATATATATATATATATATATATATATATATATATATATATATATATATATATATATATATATATATATATATATATATATATATATATATATATATATATATAACTCAAATAGTAGAGCGATCTGTTTGTATAGTGTAGGTCCCGGGTTCGATACCTTTGGAAGATTCTGGAAGCAACTTGGTAGAGAACTCTTCTTCTTGAATATACTGAATTTACAACCTTATTTATTTATTTTATTAATTTAATTTATTAATTTAATTTATTAATTTAATATTTATTTAATTTCGTTCTTTGGTGGACTTGATACTGTTTGGAACTATTAATATGATTTGTAAGATCTGTAAATTTTTGAATTATTCATAGACCATTGCATCTATCATATATCATATATATATATATATATATATATATATATATATATATATATATATATATATATATATATATATATATATATATATATATATATATATATATATATATATATATATATATATATAAATGTAATACATTGATAACGAGTCTTTATCTGTCGATCCATTTAATACGTTGTTAGATAAATATGTTTTTTAAGTAAAGCAAAACGCCCTAACATTCCCTCAAAAAATAAATAAATAAATGAATAAATAAATAAATATATAAATAAATAAAAATAATAAAATTACGTGAATTAAAGTTGCATCATTGTTTCAAAAAGAATTTCAAATTTAGTTTGTTTCGGTTATTCCTTCTACAATTTAAATGAAATCAGTTTTATTTTGTCCAGTAAGGATTTAGATCTTTAAAAAATAAATAAATAAATAAATAAAATCTTTTACTGTGTTTGTTCTTGTTACTTGTTGTCTAAGAGTTTACCTGAGTTTGCTTCCTCAAATGAACCTCATTCATCGAAATAAATATTTTTAGTCAATAAAATTTTAATTAAAATTTCAATTCATCGAAATAAATATTTTTAGTTAATTAAATTTTAATTAATGTTAGAAGAAGAAAGTTTTCGGTATTTAATTATACAGTCTGCATTTCTGTTTACTAATAAATAAATCGGTGAAGCGACTTTCTTATGCTTAACATATCTTTTCTCTGTTGAAAATTTTACTGTGACATTTTTGCAACTTGTCCCAACGATTCGTTAGGACAATTTTTTTTCTATGTACTACGTACATAGTCTGCATTTCTGTTAACTCTATAGTTTTTATTCTACATTTCTGCTTATGAAAATGTATGGAACACGGGCAAAATATCCACAGTGGCGGTGGTCCAAGTACCACAGACCAGTGAGTGGTGGGTAATATTGCAATGTAGACAAAGACCAAATTTGTAGGTCTCCTTCTATAGTGACATCAAAATTCTTTTGCCACAAAATGCTGATCCACTTAAATTACGAGGTACACTTTCCAAACTCAAAATTTCGTTTTTTATATACCTTCATTTCTTGTATATACATTTCCCAACCACACTATATAGAACCGCCCCGCCCCGCCCCGCACCGCACCGCACCGCACCGCACCGCACCGCACCGCACCGCATCGCACCGCACCGTATTAATTTTCTTCTTTTGGAATCTTAGATTCCTTTTTATAAAAGTAGTTTGGAATCTAGAGTCTAAGAATCTAGAGTATAAAGCCTAGATAGAGTCTAGACTATTATCCTTGACCTGAAAAACCTTTGTATAGTCTCATCTCAAAGAAACATTTTTTTTTAATGTGTAGGATTTCTTATAACAAATTCTTTATCATCATCAATATAATATATAATTCAAAAGATATATATATATTATATATATATATATATATATATATATATATATATATATATATATATATATATATATATATTATATATATATATATATATATATATATATATATATATATATATATATATATATATATATTATATATATATATATATATATATATATATATATATATATATATATATATATATATATATATATATATATATATATATATATATATATATATATAACAAATTCTTTATCATATCAATATAATATATAATTCAAAAGTATTATATATATATATATATATATATATATATATATATATATATATATATATATATATATATATATATATATATATATATATATATATATATATATATATATATATATATATATATATATATATATATATATATATATATATATATATATATATATATATATATATATATATATATATATATATATATATATATATATATATATATATATATATATACTATATATATATATATATATATATATATATATATATATATATATATATATATATATATATATATATATATATATATATATATATATATATATATATTATATATATATATATATATATATATATATATATATATATATATATATATATATATATATATATATATATATATATATATATATATATATATATATATATATATATATATATATATATATATATATATATATAAACAAATTAAAATATTACAATAAACACGATAAACCTAAGAATCGTCATTTTTTTCCGTATCCTTCAACTAATAATATATTTCTATAATTTTTTTTAGCCAAAAGGGTTAAAGAGCTTAAGACGTAGGTTCTCGTTTGTCCAATCATAATAATAAGAGAATCGCTTCATGGACTTCTCACTTAATTATAGTAAATAGTAATACATAATATGTAATAATAAGATACAGAGGGAAGACCGCCTTTTAATATAAAGGTATAATGTATATATATATATATATATATATATATATATATATATATATATATATATATATATATATATATATATATATATATATATATATATATATATATATATATATATATATATATATATATATATATATATATATATATATATATATATATATATGTATGTATGTAAATTCGTTTGTTTGCATAAGAGAACTGCAAAATTTTCCTATTCATCTGAAATAAGTATATACGGGCTTAAAGATAATTCTTATATCTTAGATAATGAAAGAGTTCGTACGAGATCCATAACAAAGATGAGGGAAGAAGCCGAGCTAAAAAAAAAAAAAAAAAAAAAAAAAAAAAAAAAAAAAAAAAAAAATTAGAGTGAAGAGAGCGAAAAGAGTGAGAAAATTACGGGAGTGAAGAGAGTAAAAAAACGAAGAGTGATAAGAGCGAAGAGTGAAGAGAGTGAAAAGAGAGCATTGAGCAAAAAGATTGAGAAAATTAAGGGAGTGAAGAGAGTAAAAAGAGAGAAGAGTGAAGAGAGTGAAAAGGGTAAAGAGAGTGAAAAAGAGTGAAGAGAGAAAAAAAAAGAGAGAGAGATAGATTTATTTCCTGACGCTACCAGCATATACTTTGTTCCAAAATGTGTTAAAAGTTATATACTACCATGAAGAGTTGGCAGATGCACAGGTGAGGTGCTGTGCGGTGAGTTACCGTGCGTCCAGGTGCGGTGCTGTGCGTTGCGGTGAGTTACCGTGCGTCCAGGTGCGGTGCTGTGCGTTGCGGTGAGTTACCGTGCGTCCAGGTGCGGTGCTGTCCATTGCGGTGAGTTACCGTGCGTCCAGGTGCGGTGCTGTCCATTGCGGTGAGTTACCGTGCGTCCAGGTGCGGTGCTGTCCATTGCGGTGAGTTACCGTGCGTCCAAGTTTAGTGTGGTTGTAAAAAAAAAAAAAAAAAATATACTGAGAGGTGCTGTGACACGGTATGGTGCAGTGCGGTAGGGAGATGCGGAATACAAGTGCATACGCAAGCACGCACATGCACAGATAGAAAAATATATCTATTTGTTTATGTATTTAGCTACCTTTCTATTTATCTCTCTCTCTCTCTCTCTCTCTCTCTCTCTCTCTCTCTCTCTCTCTCTATATATATATATATATATATATATATATATATATATATATATATATATATATATATATATATATATATATATATATATATATATATATATAATACTTTTTAAATACTCCTCATCAACAATCAACATTTCTTTGACTACATTTTAACTTTTTTTAAGCGCTTTTTAAGCGTACTACATATGTTATAAATAGAAATGTCATTTGCTAATGTCGCTTAATTTATATCTATTATTTAACGGTTTATAATAACTAGTTAGCTTCTTTATCGTTAAAAAGAGAGAAAATCACTCTATAATTACTCTATGACAAATTTGTGCTAATTGGAGTACTTATATTTATCGTTGTATATTGAAAAAAAAAAAAAAAAAAAAAAAAAAAAAAAAAGAGCAAGCAAGCTTTTAATAAATTTTACAACTCTTTAAGTAGCTGTGCTTTTAACCTAATTGCATTTGAATCTATTTTATTAGGTTGATGAGGATGTATGCGGATGTTACAACGATACTGTGGACAAATGTTGAAAGAGGACGATGGTCTGTTTATTCATTAAACATGGCAAATATACCAGAAAAGAAAATGAAGCAAATCGATAAAAAATGCTTAGCAAACAGCGTGTATAAACGCCATAGATTAGATAGTTAGATAGGTAAATACATAGATAGATAGATAAATACATAGATAGATAGATATATAGATAGATATAGATAGATAGATAGATAGATAGATAGATAGATAGATAGATAGATAGATAGATAGATAGATAATATAGATATATAAATTTATAGATAGATAGATAGATAGATAGATATATATAGATAGATAGATAGATTTAGTGAAATATAGATATATAAATTTAGTGAAATATTGACAAATTTAATGAGCAAATGAGGGAAAATATATATACTATATATATATATATATATATATATATATATATATATATATATATATATATATATATATATATATATATATATATATATATATATATATATATATATATATATATATATATATATATATATATATATATATATATATATATATATATATATATATATATATATTACAGATCACCATCACTCACGGCAGAACCCTTTTCAAGGAGGGGGATTATAAAGAGAAAGAAAGAAGAGAACTCACCTAGCCCCAAACCTAAAACACCTCTCAGATGGGTGCAGACGGAATCTTGAAGTGAGGAAGATTAAATGCAGGAGAAAAATAGATGATGGTAAAGAGTTCCACGGAACAGAGGGGGCTGGAAAGAAGGAGGCACCATAACGGGCAAGTCTGGGGTTTCTAGCTTCCACATAAAATTCGTGCGAGGGCAGGGCACTCCTTGTGCAACGAGGGCGACGCAAGGGTGGTGGAATACGAGGGGCTAATTCCCTAGAGCACCTGCTATTGTAGTATCTGTAGAAAAGAGATAGTGTGCCAACGTCACGTCGCAGAGATAGAGGGTCAAGAGAGTTTGAAAGTAGAGGACAGTTAATTAATCTTTTAGCCTTAGACTCAACCCTATTCAGAAGAGAGGAGGAACCAGAGCCCTCCCAAATGTGAGAACAGTACTCCATACAAGGGCAAATAAGACCCTTATATATTTGGAGTAAATGCTCAGAAGAAAAAATTTCTCGCAACCTGAACAGTATTCTCAGCTTCTTAGAGGCCGCTTTAGCAACCATTGTGATATGTGGTTTTCAAGACAATTTAGTGTTTATGTTAAGACCAAGAATGTTAATGTTATTTACAGGTGAGACGGGAGAGCCATCGAAGAAGATAGGAAAGTTGGGAGGTGTTTTGGAGAAGGAGATGTGAAGAAGTTGAGTTTTTAAAGAGTTGAATTTCACAAGGTTGCTATGGCCCCACCCAGAAATCCCATCCAGATCAGCAAAATTAGAATCGGAAAGTTGAAGACGAGAAGCAACTCTAGAAGCCAAAGAGGAAGCAGATTTGAAACGAGTAGAAGAATGGAGAGTTGAGTCATCAGCATAAGAGCGAACAGAGTTAGAAGTGCAGTTGAAAAGATTGTTAATGAAAAGTAAGAATAGAGTTGGAGATAAAACAGAACCCTGAGGAACACCACAATTGACAGGAAAGGAAGAAGAGGTTGCTCCATCTACAAGTGCCGAAATGGAACGATCTTAGAGAAAACTAGACAAGAGTAAGCAAAGAGAAGGAGGAAATCCAAAGGAAGAGAGCCTGGAGAGCAGCGACGCATGTCATACCCGGTCAAAGGCCTTGAATATATCAAGCGCCACCACACAAGATTCCCAGAAGTTCCTAAGGGCAGTGAGATAGGAAAGTATGTCACCAGTTGACTACGAGCTTCGAAAGCCATGCTGATGATCTGAGAGAAGAAAATGAGACTCCAAATGGTCCAGGAAATGAGAGTTGAGGAGAGTTTCAAAAATTTTAGACAGAACGCAAGTGAGAGCTATAGGTCGATAGTTGGAAGGGTCAGAGTGGCTACCTTTTTTCGGGATCGGCCGAGGAAAAAATATTACTATTAAAGCATAGAGAGTAGAACTGAAAGAGGACAGGCACTAACTCGGAAACACACTCCCTCAGAACGCGAGGGGAACGCCATCAGGGCCCCTGACCTTCCTGACGTTCATAGATTTCAGTATCTCCTGTACCATATCGTAAGTAATCACAGGTAGAGACATGGAAAGCCTGAGAGGAGAAGGAGTAGGAGGATGGATGCCGGAATCGTACAGGGTGGAATTAGATGAAAAAAGCTGGCCAAAAAAGATTTTCCTTATCAGAGGGAGTATTAGCTACAGAACCATCAAAGCGAATAAGAGGAGGAAAGGCAGATTTACAGAAGTTATTAGAGATATTATTTGGAAGAGACCAGAAATTTTTATCAGTAGGAGAATCATGGAGGTCAGGGCACTTCCTTTTAATGAAAGTACGCTTAATCCGTCGAAGAACATTCCTACAACGATTCCGACCTGAATGAAAATTAGCATGAGTGATAGGAGAAGGAGAGTTTTTCCATTTACGATAAGCAATGTCTCTCTCACAAAGGACAATGGAACAATTGCCATCAAACTATGGATTTTGAGGAGAAAAAGATTTAGATGAAGATGGAATGAGCCTGATCATCCCATCCACGATAACAGCCTCTACCTTTTCAGCAGAGGCCAAAGCGTCCCCCGAGACAAAGCAAGATTGACTCCAACGATAGTTGGCAAAGAAGCAACGCATTGCCCCCCAATTAGCCGACTGAAGTGCCAGAAAGTGCGCTTATATATATATATATATATATATATATATATATATATATATATATATATATATATATATATATATATATATATATATATATATATATATATATATATAAATTATATATATATATATATATATATATATATATATATATATATATATATATATATATATATATATATATATATTATATATATATATATATATATATATATATATATATATATATATATATTATATTATTAAATAAATTTAAAATAAAGATTTGCTATTAAATGTTTTATTTTAAAGAAGTTTTTGTGAATTAAACTCTACTCAAAATTGTTCAGATTTTCAGAAATTGTTAAAAAAAAAAAAAAAAAAAAAAAAAAAAAAAAAAAAAAAAAAAAAACTTAAAAGGGAAAAAAAAAAAAAAAAATCCTCGCTAAGTTAATAATTTCAGAATAAGAATCCATTGCTTAGGTATTAGAAGATTCTGAAAAAAAAAATAAAAAGTTTTATTTCTGGGTGGATGGGTGAAGGGGGTGGGGGATTGCAGTATTCGAGGAGGGAATCCTTGTCCATAAGACTCACATGAGGTATCTATATATATATATATATATATATATATATATATATATATATATATTATATATATTATATATATATATATATATATATATATATATATATATATATATTATATATATATATATATATATATATATATATATATATATATATATATATATATAAATATATATATATATATATATATATATATATATATATATATATATATATATATATATATATATATATATATATATATATATATATATATATATATATATATATATATATATATATATATATATATATATATATATATATATATATATATATATATATATATATATATATATATATATATATATATATATATATATATATATATATATATATATATATATATATATATATATATATATATATATATATATATATATATATATATATATATATATATATATATATATATATATTATATATATATATATATATATATATATATATATATATATATATATATATATATATATATATATATATATATATATATATATATATATATATTCTTCTTCGCGTCGAGATGTATATGTAAAACAAGATTCCTACTATTCATTTTCTAACCAGATGCAATGTTAGGTCTTCTGTAATTGATATACCAGACGACGTATGAAATTTGGATGCAAGACTTAAGTCTCAAAATGAATTTCTATATAATATATATATATATATATATATATATATATATATATATATATATATATATATATATATATATATATATATATATATATATATATATATATATATATATATATATATATATATATATATATATATATATATATATATATATATATATATATATATATATATATATATATATATATATATATATATATATATATATATATATATATATATATATATATATATATATATATATATATATATATATATATATATATATATATATATATATATATATATATATATATATATATATATATATATATATATATATATATATATATATATATATATATATATATATATATATATAAGTGTGTGTGTGTGCGTGTGTGTATTTTCCTGCATTGAATCTCAAGTCATCTTATTCGTTACTGAGACTTACGCATGGAAACATTGGCTCAAAAAGGAAGGTTTCCATTCTCTCTCTCTCTATCTTGTTGAGTATCTCTATTTCCCTCTCTCTCTCACTGTCTCTTATTCACCCCTTTCTTCGCAGGAAAACCTTTTTCACACGATTAAAAGGGTTCGATTGTAAGAAAAATATTTTGCAGGTGGGGAAAACTTTTTCCAAAGATTTTTCCTTTCTCAGATATTAAAAAAAAAAAAAAAAAAAAAAAAAAAAAATAGTAGAGGAATTACCGGGAAAAATTGTTGTAAAAAAATTTTTTTTTTTTTCGTCTTGGCCTAAAATTTTTACCAATTTGATGTATCGACTATCTAAATTCTTTTTTTACGGATCTATATATATATATTATATATATATATATATATATATATATATATATATATATATATATATATATATATATATATATATATATATATATATATATATATATATATATATATATATATATATATATATATATATATATATATATATATATATATATCCTCCTGTGGGCAAAGTTCGGAGGTCTGCCAATTTCCACCGGAGTTGGAAAAATAAGAAATCCTGATTGCTAAAGGCCAAGGTAACCAGATAAAACGCGTTTGAATGTGTGCAAGTTAAAGTAAGTTAGGAAAACAGATAAAGGGAGTGTGTTTCAGACTTTACCAATAGATTGTAAGACTGAGCATAGAGGTTAAGTCTTGGGTCAGAGAGTTGGTCATAGAAAGAATAAGGAATGTCTAGAATGTCCCTCTCATACTTTCTCAATGGAGAAGGTATGAGACGGGAGAGTTCAGAAGAGCAGTGTCCGAGGTAATAGCGATAGTATAGAGCAGGGTTTTCAAAACTCTAGCCTGTTGAGGAGCCCCAAGCAGGGCAAAAGATTTTTACAGAGTCCTAACCACAATATATATTGAAATAATACATAATACTGTGATAATTCAAAATAAACATGACAAAAACTAAAATGAAAGTTTATTTTTAGCACTCATTGTCTGATTTTGAGCCTTTTAGTCTTACGTAAACTGTTCAATTGACTACAGATTAGCTGTTTTATAATGGAGCTGTTGTTGGGTGTTCTTCACCTTAACTTTCTATTCTTAAACTAATTTGTAAGAGGCAATTGACACTCTTTTGTGATCATCACTGACAAACTTTCTTGTAGCTCCATACATTTTTTTCCTAAAAACCTGCGAGTGCCTGTTTCTAAATGCCGTTTGAGTTTTGCTGGGAAAAAGACTATTATTAGTAAGAATGGTTACACATTCAACGCAAAGTTCACTTAGTTTCTCCTCATTACCAGTTCAAGTGAAACCAAAACCCAAATAACTGTCATCATATTTTCTCTTTTTAGAAAATTTAGCAGTTTTACAAGTGTCTACTTTCATTGAAGTAGTCGACGGTTTTTCAACAGATTGTACACTACTTTCGACTGCTTTATTTTTCTTTGTTTTTAACCACTTTCAGTTTTTAAAAGGTATAATATTTAATTATTACACTCTTAAACAGTATGTATGATCACTCGTGCATATTTTACAGTACTTTGACACACTGTCGCTAATTGAATACAGATATACACCAGTACCAAACGTATACTGTCCGTGGCTGACGTATTTCAATGTGTTGCCATATAAATAAAATAACGGAAATGTTCGATAATTTTCTTTGATATCCCCAAAGAGTCTGAAGTAGTTACCAATTTACCTTTTTTTTCATATAAAAAATTGTAATTTTTAACAAATTTATTCAAATAATTTCTTAATTAAAAATTCAAAAAATGCTTGCGGAGCACATGCACGTCCCTCACGGAGCACTAGGGCTCCTAGGAGCCCACTTTTGGAAACCTTGATTTAGAGAGAGTGACGCAACAATTCGATGGGCAGTAAGAGACTGGCAGAGAAAACATGACTGTTTTCAAAGCATCAAAAACTCAGTTCCTTCATCTCTCCACTCGACACAACCTTCCACACAACTATGACATTTTCTTCTAAAACACATACCTTAAACTTTCGCCTGTCCTCAATATTCATGGTATTTCTTTTTCTCGTGATCTTTCTTGGAAGGATCATATTAATTCTCTTTCTTAACAAGTATATAAGAGGTTGGGTGTTCTGAGGCACCTTCAGAATTTCTTCACGCCACTCCAGTTGCTTTTTTTTATATGGGAGTTGTTCGCCTCTGTATAGAGTACGTCTCACACATCCGAGGATTGATTAAACTCAAACAAATCTTATTCAAAATGTGGGATTCTAGCGCTTTTCGTCTAGTTAACTCTCCCGATCTCACTAATTCTCTCTAGTCCCATACTGCCCGTCGAATTGTTCTGCCACTCTCTCTATACTGTCGCTATTACAACGGACACTGCTCTTCTAAACTCTTGTCTCACACCTCCTCCATTGAGAAGGACTCGTGCGACAGGCCGTTCTTCACACTCTCATCCTTTCTCTGTCCACCTCTCTGACCCCAGACTTAACTGCTATGCTCAATTTTACATGTACTCTACTGGTAAAGTCTGGAACACACTCCCTTTTTCTGTTTCCCAAACTTTCTTTGACTTGCACATTTTCAAGCGCA
>SEYY01006558.1:117500-120000 GCA_009176605.1 Armadillidium nasatum | reverse complement strand
ATTATGGTTATTCTTTCATTATTATTATTATTATTATTATTATTATTATTATATTATTATTATTTTATTATTATTATTATTATTATTATTATTATTATTATTATTATGTATTTCACCAATGGTTTCGATACTTTCTTTATATGTACTTCTTGTTTAATAAAAAATAAAGTATAAATTATTATTTTTATTTTTTATTTTATTTTCTTTTATTTTTATTTTTTATTATTTTTATTTTTAACTCTTGTTGAAACTCGGAAGGTTTAAATTTAAAATGAAAATATTAATAAAAATGTCAGACTAAACTAAAAGGTATATTGGATAATATAATATTAATATAAAAATTATGTAACATAAATTTTTCCTTTATATTATATTTTATGTTAAATTATTATTATTATTATTATTATTATTATTATTTTATTTTATTATTATTTTATTATTATTAGTTTGTCATCCTTTCCCAAAAGGTTCACATGGACCCTAAGGGGTTCAAAGAAATTTGAGGGGGTCCACAAGTAGCTTTTAACTAACCTACAAATAAAAGTTTTCTCGGTCAATTTTAAAGTTTGTCTGTTTGTTTTCTGTAATTCTTCTTGTCTTATCTATCAGTTTTCAGATTTTTTTTCATATAGACATTTTTCTGGCTTATATATATATATAATATTATATATATATATTATATATATATATAATATATATATATATATATATATATATATATATATTATATTATATATAAATATATTTATTTTTTTTTTTTTCCTGTTTTTTATTTTTGGTCTTTTTCTTCTTCTCTCTCTTCTCTCTCTCTCCTCTCTCTCTCTGTCTCTTGGGTTTCTTCCTACTTCGGAAACATTGGGTATAACGTCGCGCGTGGATGTCATTACAAGTCGATTCGTAAGAGGAAAGCAATGATTGAGACCGAAACCAAGGAACCATAAACTAATATATATATATATATATATATATATATATATATATATATATATATATATATATATATATATTATATATATATATATAATATATATATATTATATATATAATTTTTTTTAAAAAAATAAAATTTGATTTTAATAATTAAATATAAAAATTTTATAATAACATAATTAATAATTAAAATAATAATATAATAATATAATAATAATAATAATATATAAATTTTTTTTTTTTTTTTTTTTATTATTTAATATATAATAATAATAATAATAATAATAATAATAATAATAATAATAATAATAATAATATATAATAATAAAATAATAATAAAATATATATAATATAATAATTAATATAAAGAGTATTATCATTTATTTTATCAAATATTGTCTTTTCTGGCAAACAAATCCTACTTAAGGATATAGCACAGAAAAAAGAAATAAAAATAAGTAAGTAAATAAAAAAATAAAATAAATTTATATTAAAAAAGTTAAAAAATGGAAAAAAAAAAAAAAATAATGAAATAATTAAATTGATTTAATAAAGAGTATGTAAGTTAGTTTGAATCCGTTTGGCTTTTTTTTTAAAAATTCCCTCAAGGGCATTTCCCTATTCGAGGAGAGGAACTTTTTTAGGTAGTATATACCTAGAATCCCCAAGTGGTATCGAACCGGAGCCCTCAAGCACGTGAGTCAATCACTTTACCGTTTGAGCCGTTATCTATCCTCATATTGCTTTAAGAAATCAAGTAAATTTATTGAGTAAAGAAAAATGTTTAATCGAGCAGGTTTGAATAATATAATTTTAGACTCAACGAATTTAACAGAATAAATGGATCTGTAGTTACCTGAAATGTGAGATCAGTTATTCTCTCATTGAAGTATGGTTCTTCGAAAGGTGAGAATGCAAAAAAAAAAATAAATAAATAAATAGATAAAAAAATTATATTTCATGTACTATTCATTGAAAAATGAGTTATTTATAGCAATATAGCTATAGATTTATATTGATGATATCAATATATATTTCTGGAAAAGATGATAATGGAAAGAAAAAATCTTGAAAGTGGAACATATTTCCTATATCTTTATTTAAATATTATGCAATCCAATATGGTTTGATTTCAAAGATAATTTTCAGGTTATATTAAAATAAAATAAGAATTTTTTTGTATTTCTCAAATGAAAATTGAATAAAATAAAATCAAAAATAGTCATTCATGCTAACAAAGAAACAAAAAACAATGCAGAAAATAAAATTGCGAAACAGCTAAACTACGGGACAAAAAAAAAAAAAAAAAAAAAAAAAAAAGTCAGTTCTAATAAAATTTTAAAATTCAATTAAACAAAGGATGCTGCGGTACAAAATCCTTATGATTAAAAAACAACTATAATAAAAAAATAAATATAATAATAATAATATAATAATAATAATAATAATATCAAAGCAAAACTATGAATAAACTAGCATACTTATCTATTATTATTATTATTATATTATTATTATTATTATTATTATTATTATTATTATTATTATATTATTATTATTATTATTATTATTA
>SEYY01006558.1:77500-80000 GCA_009176605.1 Armadillidium nasatum | reverse complement strand
AGTTGAAGGAGCAGCATCAATTTCAGTTGAAGAAATAGATTTTAAAATTGTCTCAGTTCATTGAAAATATATGCATGATAATTAAAAAAAAATTGTATAAATATTAATATACATTATAATTAATTTTTTCCATTTTTTTAGGAGAATATAATTTATTTTGATTGAGATACTATTATTATTATTATTATTATTATTATTATTAATTATTATTATTATTATTATTATTATTATTATTATTATTATTATTATTATTATTATTATTATTATTATTATATTTTTATATTATTATTATTATTATTATTATTATTATTTTTATTATATTATTATTATTATTATTATTATTATTATTATTATTATTATTATTTATTATTATATATCTTATTTTCATGATATTCTTATTATTCATTATAATTATTATTATTAATATTATTATCATTATTATTTTTTATTAAATTAATATTATTATTACTATCATTATTATTATTAAAATTAATATTATTATTATTATATTATTATTATTATTATTATTATTATTATTATTATTATTATTATTATTATTATTATTAACAATTATTATATGTTAAATTTATGAAACCAATTAATACAATATAATACATGTAATATTACAAGGAACGAACCAACCCAACTCAAGCGGAGTGGACTCTTGTATAACATGAAACTAATAATCTGTAACAGAAACATAAATTGTCTTCAGTTAGCACTGGAATAATTACATAATTATACATAAAATAAAATTATATTTTCTCTGAAAATAAAATTATATTTTAAATAAAAAAAAAACGATAATAATTATTTTATTATGAACATTAATTATTATAGCTTTCGGATGAAAAAGAAATTAGTATTGGAGAAGAATTAAAATTGTCGATAACGTCTATTTTATTACTGAGTTCTCGAAGAAAATCGACCTTATAAGGAAGTTCTTAATTAATAAAGAAATTGTAAATTTTTTAATTACTGAAGTTTTAGCTCTAATTTAGGAAGAATTTCTTTCAAAAATAAGTCTCATTTAATAAATAACAATTATCATTTCGTTACAACGATTAAACATTTTATTATTATTATTATTATTATTATTATTATTATTATTATTATTATTATTATTATTATTATTATTATTATTATTATTATTATTATTATTATTATTATTATTATTATTATTATTATTATTATTAATTAATATTATATAATTATATATTATTATTATTATTATTATTATTATTATTATTATTATTATTATTATTATTATTATTATTATGTAATTATTATTATTACTATTATTATACTAATTATATCATTATTATTATTATTATTATTATTATTATTATTATTATTATTATTATTATTATTATTATTATTATTATTATTGCTATTAATATTAATACCAAAAATTTTAATTAATATTTTAATTATAATTTTACACTTATTACTATTTCTATTATTTTATTATTTTTAATTATTATTGCTATTGTAATTACAATAATTATTATTATTATTATCATCAATATTTTCATTATATTTTTAATTATTACTTTACACTTATTATTATTAGTATTATTATAATTATTATTACTACTAATAATATTATTATTAATAATAATAATAATATTATTATTTTTATTATTATCATAATTATTATTATTGATTATAATTATTTTTAATATTATTAATTATCATTATTTTTATTATTAATTATCATTATTATTATTATTATTACAATATCATTATTCTATCATTGTAATTACTAGTACTATTATTTTTACCATTATTACTTTTGACAGTAAATAAATTTGTTGCTATTATCATTTGATTATTAATAATGCTAAGATTAATTTTATTATTACTATTGTTTTTATCACAATTGTCATTATATTGACGGTTAACATTATTATTAATATTATTAAAACATTGGTTATAAAGATTATTTTAACTGGATATTATTTTTTATGGTAATATTTTTATTTCTCATTTTCCAGTATTATTATCTGTATTCTTATTATTTTAATAAAAATTGATGCTGTTAATAATAGTAATCATTATAATTATCATGTAAATGATAAAAATAATAATAAATATAATAGTAATAAGTTTAATAATCATAATTTTGCGAAAAGTAAATTATTATTAATAATAATAATAAAAATATGATAATAATAACAGTATCTAATAATAAAAATAATATTGATAATAATAACAGTGTTGATAATAATAAAAATAACAATTAATATTGTCCTTTTGTTGTTATATATATATATATATATATATATATATATATATATATATATATATATATATATATATATATATATATATATATAATATATATATATATATATATATATATATATATATATATATATATATATATATATAAAATCGTAAAATTCAATAACATTTTATATTTAAGATAAAATTTAATGTAAATTTCACCCAGGGGAAGGTAATAATAATAATAATAATAATAATAATAATAATAATA
>SEYY01006558.1:50000-52500 GCA_009176605.1 Armadillidium nasatum | reverse complement strand
CCCATTTATCCCATTCTGTCCATTTTGAGACAGGCGTCCCATTTTCCCACGTTTATCCTGTGTCCTACTCCGTTGCGCTTTGTCTCAAAACAACCTGTTTGTATTTGATGGCATATCCTTACAAGATTTTTTTTTTATTTTTTTCTATTTTTTCAGCCTTCGTGCATGCACTGATGGGGACTCAGTCTATCTGTCCGAAAAGTTCTCCCTGTATAAAAGTCTGTCAGGTAGTGAGTCAGCTAGACTATAAAGGATCATCTATCTACTTGCTTTTTTTCAGTATTTTTGAATGCTTTTCAGACTGATTTTGATAGATATAGATATATATATATATATATATATATATATATATATATATATATATATATATATATATATATATATATATATATATATATATATATATATATATATATATATATATATATATATATATATATATATATATAACTTGGAAGATGGAATCCTACAGTGATGGGGTTGGTGCTTCAATATAGAATCACTGACTTGCCCTGATAAATGGTCGTCTTTCTTTAATAATTTATACAGCATTCGTTATTTTTTATTTTATTTCTAATATAAAAATAATCAACCATCCTCTAAAGGTCACCTTAATCGAAACTCAATTGTTTTATCACTTCAACAGAAATCCTTACTCTTATCCTTCTTAAGGTCTTCATTCTCTATTTATATTCCAAGGAGGATGTTGAAAGTATTTGCGTAACGATGTCTAATGTTCACGTGATCCAAATTTGGAGACTTTAAATTTTTTTTTACCTTAATGGCCTAGTCTCACTTACCAATCTACGACCAAATTAATTTGTTCAATTTATGTCTCTTAAAACTACTTAGTCTCCTAGATAACAAAAGTTAAAAGATTCTCTTTGATTCTGAAGATGACATCATCTTTCTGGGTCATTTCAATGTTCAACACAATCAATGTTTTTCCACTAACTCTCAAAGGAAGATAATAAAGACGTCTTCCATTTCTTAATTAAAACTAACTAGAGTAGATGGTGCAGCTCGCTACCTGTGTTTCTTATCCTATTGGAGATACACACACACAACATACATAAGCTTTTCATTACCTTTAAACTTTCTCCTATTTATTATTAAATTATTTTCATCTTGAGATACTAAATTTTTTGGACAATTTACAACTCTACAAAAAAATATATTCTCCCCTTCTTTCTATAACATCGCCATTCAAAATAATTTCAATATATTTACTATGTCTAATGGATTTCTCCTAGTTTTCAAGATCAACTGGCTGACATGCTTATCAAATTTTTTTTTTTTTTCATCACATAAAAATTTTAATCTTGCTTTGCAGTCCCTAACTAATATTCAAGATCGTCTTGGAAATAAGATCAAAATACCAGACTCATATATATATATATATATATATATATATATATATATATATATATATATATATATATATATATATATATATATATATATATATATATATATATATATATATATATATGCTGACGACAAAAGTAACATCAGAATTATCCGTTCCCTTTCACATTGTTTCGTTCATTTTCTTTCTCTAAAATAGCAACGATTTCGAACAAGACAGGTAAGTTAAAGCGAACGAAAACATGTGAAAATTTCAAGAGTAGATTCAATAGATAAAGTAAGTCGATGAACGAAACAATGTGATAAATGGAAGGTTACACTGATACGTAATTAATAATTATAAATTTCTGTTTAATTTTTATGAGAATAATAATAATAATAATAATAATAATAATAATAATAATAATAATAATAATAATAATAATAATAATAATAATAATATATAATAATAATAATAATTATAAACACTACTTGTATTACTTATACTACTAGTACTACTACCACTACTACTACTACTAATAATAAAAATAATAATTAGTGTCCAGTAAATAATAAAACTTTTAAATTCATTCTCACTAATAATTATTGTTACTTTAATTAATATTACTATTACTATTACCATTATTATTACTATTATTATTATTATCATTATTATTATTATTATTATTATTATTATTATTATTATTATTATTATTATTATTATTATTATTATTATTATTATTATTATTATTATATTATTATTTTATTATTATTATTATTAATTATTTTAATTTTTTATTAATTAAAAAAAAATTATTTTTATTATTTTTATTATTATTATTATTATTATTATTATTATTATTATTATTATTATTATTATTATTATTATTATTATTATTATTATTATTATTATCCGTTTCAATAGATGAAGAGTCCGGAAGTTCATTTTCATAATTTTATTGTTTATCAAATTTGATTCCGGGTAAAAAGGAATAAAATTTGGACGTTTATTAATAATTAGCGCAATCTAATATATATCACGTATATATAGTATATATATATATATATATATATATATATATATATATATATATATATATATATATATATATATATATATATATATATATATATATATATATATATATATATA
>SEYY01006558.1:17500-37500 GCA_009176605.1 Armadillidium nasatum | reverse complement strand
TGTTTTATCATACGAACATTATAACTCGCTATACAAATTTTTTACCTCGTTATACGAATTTTTAAATTCTCCATTCAAAATTTTTTGTCCTATTATACGAAAGTTTTTTTTAACATACAAATTTTTTAATTTGTTATACAAATTTTTTTAACTCATTATGCAAACAATTGTCTCGTTATATAATAGTTTTTCCTTGTTATACGAACTCTTTTGTTTCAACATACGAACATTTTGAAAAAGTGCTTTGTCGCTGTTACAACTTCTCTACTCTTCATACGAAGATTTTGCTTCTGTTATAAGATGTTTTTGTCTCGCTATAAAAACTTTTTGATTTGTCATACGAAATTTTTTGTTTCGCTTGCGATATTTTTGTTTCTTTATGCAAGTTTTTTTTTTATCTCTTTAAATAATCTCTCTTTAATAATAACAATAATAGTAGTACACTGTTAATCTTTGTCCTATCATGAGCAATGTTGTTGCACCAAATGGAGTTATTTGCCATACTCGCACTCTCATTTCATTATTCGTACTCACTTCCTCATCATATGAACGTTTTACCTTATTTTATTATTTTACCTTCAACATATGAACTGTTTTACCTTATTAAAAGGACTTTTTACAACATAAAAGGATCAATTTGCATCACTAAGCAGTTATCTTATTTTCGTTATTATTGCTCTTAACTTTAAAATACAGGTTTTGTTAATTTTATTCCACATATTACTTGGATTTAATTATAATGTATAATGCAAATTATAAGAGTAAAATACGATTTCCTTTTTGTTTCCTCTCCCTCTCCTATCTCTCTCCCTCTCTCATCTCCAATGACGAGAAATAGCGAATAGCGAATAGCAAGAAATACTTAAAATGTTTTAAATTAAGACTTGAGCAAACTGCAACCAAATTTATAACTTCCTCACCTCTGCTAATTTCAGAAGACAGAGAGGAAGAGACGGAAAAAAAAGTAAAAAAAATCATAAATAAACAAATCATTAGAACAGACAGACTAAGAGAGATTTTAATGTTAATGATAACGCTGACATTATATGCTTCAATAAATCAAGAGTTTTAATATCCGGTAAATAATACATAACCTCAGTGGGATGCAATGTGTTTTTCCTTCATTGGTATTTATTTATATATTTTTTTTAGTTTATTTTATTTCATTTATTTTTCTTAATTTTTTTTTTTACCGCTCACGGGCAAAACCCTGTTCGAAGATATTTATTTTTTCTTACGGCAAATTTTATTATTTTCATTATTATTTTTATTATTATTATTATTATTATTATTATTATTATTATTATTATTATTATTATTATTATTATTATTATTATTATTATTATTATTATTATTATTATTATTATTATTATTATTATTATTAATAAATTTTATTTTCATTATTATTATTATTTTTATTATTATAATAAAGCTTCATGATTGATTGATTATTACTTTTGCTATTACTATTATTATTAGTCTTATTCTCAGTGTTAGCTATAGCAGTATTAATAATAAGAGGAGTAGCATTAGTACTAATAAGTAATAATTGTAACAGTAAAGGATGTTATGAAATGAATGGTGCTTTCTTACACCAGACCACTGAATTAATTAAATACAATTAATTAAATACAAGAAGAGACCAGTCCTTTCTTGTTATAAAATCACACTGTCTCTTGGGAGATTTTAGCACTCCGGAGCTTAAACCGTGTTCCGTAATTTCAAATATAAGTCTATAGAATGTTAGTTAATAATTAATAGCTTTTCTGTACTTAGGATTTATTTTTATATGATGATGATGAATAATAATAATAATAATAATAATAATAATAATAATAATAATAATAATAATAGATAAATAAACAGATAATAATATTATTATTAATAATAATAATATAAAAAATGTAAAAATATTAATAATAATACAAATAATAATAAAAATAATAAAAATAATAAATTTGAATTTTAAATAAATGTATGAGATTATAATGTGTGATATTATATTTCAGCAAGATGGTTAATATAATAATGTTTTAAGATGAATATAAATGATTTTGCTAAGAAATTATTATTATTATTATTATTATTATTATTATTATTATTATTATTATTATTATTATTATTATTATTATTATTATTATTATTATTATTGTTTAATTTTTATTATTGTCATTATTATTATTATCATTATCATTATTATTGTTATTATTATAATTATATAATTATCATTATTATTATTATTATTATTATTATTATTATTATTATTATTATTATTATTATTATTATTATTATTATTATTATTATTATTATTATTATTATTATTATTATTATTATTATTATTATTATTATTATTATTATTATTATTATTATTATTGTTATTTTTATTATTATTGCTCCTTAAATTCTTTATTTAAAAGCACTTTAAATTTTAATTTCTGTTTTCATAATTGCATTTATAATTACTTTTATTTTTATGTATTAATCAATAAAATGTATTAATTTATATTTATAAATATATGTAAAGAAATAAAATGAATGAAAATTATATTTAAATAAATATATACTTAAATGATTAGTGCAATAAATAGTTAAAACAATGGTAATGTTTTAATACTTTAATAATGTATCAATTATTATTATTATTATTATTATTATTATTATTATTATTATTATTATTATTATTATTATTATTATTATTATTATTATTATTATTATTATTATTATTATTATTATTATTATTATTATTATTATTATTATTATTATTATTATTATTATTATTATTTTATCTATTATTATTATTATTCATTATTATTATTATTATTATTATTATTATTATTATTATTATTATTATTATTATTATTATTATTATTATCATTTTTATTATCATTGTCATTTTAATTATTTTTACTATTACTAATAGAATTGAATCCATATTATTTACTTGAATTTATTTTTTGTTTTTAAATTAGTAAAAACAATTATCCAATGCTTGCAATATTCATAAATAGACAATTCTAAACTTAATTCCAAAAAAAATTTCAAGCTTAATTAATTCTAAAAAAAATTCTAATTACTGTAGACAACATGACAGGAAGAATGAAACAGACAGACTAAATAGCTAAAATAAATAGAGAAACAATAAAAAGAGACAGATAAACCTCTTGATATTAAATGATTCATGATAAAGACAGGTGGAGCTGCAAGCTGCCTGTCACATTGATAGTTTGTCCTCAAACTTTTGACCTATCGTGACCTATGATTTTGACCTCTGTCTCGCCCACTATGGAAACGTTTTTCTCTATGTGTACACACACCGTTTCTTTTTAAAGAAATGAAAAATACACAGCATTGACAGTACCTTTTTTTTCCCTCCTTTATTCTTAGTTCCTTATATTGAATCTTTTATATTATTTGTATATATTTTTAAAGGGAAGAGAGTTTGCTTTAGTTCTTGTGCTTTTTTTTGGCCTGTCTTTCATTGCCACTTCTTTTCAGATATCAAATATAGAATAAGTCTAATTAAGCAATCTCTTTTGAATGAAGATTAATAATAATAATAATAATAATAATAATAATAATAATAATAATAATAATAATAATAATAATAATGATAATAATAATAATAATGATAATAATAATAATAATAATGGTACTAATAAAAATAAAATTAAGAATAACATTAATAATAATATATAACAATAATGTATAATAATAATTATAATAAAAATAATAATAATAATAAAAATAATAATAATAATAATAATAATAATAATAATAATAATAATAATAATAATAATAATAATAATAATAATAATAATAATAATAATGGTAATAATTATTATAATATTAATGATAAAAATAATAACAAAGTAATATATAATAATAATAATAATAATAATAATAATAATAATAAATAAATAAATAAATAAATAAATAAATAAACACATACCATCTTTGTGTATATAATAAGGCATAACCTTTTCTTAATTTTCAGTTAAATAGTAACCAAAGGTGATCACAATTAATGTAATATAACTTTAAGTAACTTCAGCAGATCACCTTTTAATATACTAGATCTAATTTTACATAACGTATCCTAACCTGATTTCATAATTTAGATGCCGTATATGAATTTGATTTTAAGTTATTTTTATTCCGTTACCCTTATTTTCAATCTTAAGACCCATTTTTTAAAAAATTCTTTTGGTACAAATCTGTTTTTTTTTTTTTTTTTTTTTTTTTTTTTTTTTTAATCCGAAGTGTCAGGCAATGTTTCAAAATTTATATCTCTTCTTCTTGTACGATTCGTCACTAGAACGCTGCCTCACTGGATCACGGTCTTCTTTCTTCAAAATAAAGAAACTCATCTATAATATATATATATATATATATATATATATATATATATATATATATATATATATATATATATATATATATATATATATATATATATATATATATATATATATATATATATATATATATATATATATATCATAACTGAAGCATGCAAAAAAAAAATGTTTCCCTTTAACACTAAAAACATTTTTTCACATGTGAATGACAATAATCTTCCAGGTTTATCTTCCTTAGGCTATTTCTGACATTTTGCAGATAAGATTTTAATTCTAACTTTTCTTTTTCCTTTTTCAAATCCACTGCCATTTTATTTTCTTCTTGTGGAACTGAACTTTTCACTCAAACCTTTTCCTTTGATTTTTTACAGACGATTTCGGAGCTATACCTAACAATGAGAGGCCTACAGTACTCTTATAAATTTGTGATTCAGAGTTCGCAATCTGTTTGGAAACTATTTCGGCTTTTAAACTTCAATATTTCCTTTTTAATATATGCCAAAAAAAGGGAACCTTCTGAATCCTCTAACTATAGTTTAACCACTTAAACCTCAGTGTTTTCCGCAAAGATATCAAATCTATTCTAATCAGAAAGATTAATTAAACTGATTGCAAATTGCTTTGGTAAGGATCTCTTTGACATCTGATTCTTGTTCTCCGCTCTTCAGCATTTCTGTTAATTGTTTAATTTGACCCTCAGCTTATTAAAGTCTTTCAAAAGAGTTTGGCACAAAACTTTGATTTCTAAACTTCTGTCTTTCGTTATCTACCTCTGATTTCCTTTCAGGTCGTTCTATGGCAGCTGTTGTAGATGGTCCTAATTCATGTCTTAAATCTAGCAACAGTTGTGTTCGATAAGATCCTGATCTATCCACAACTCTTTTTCTCCCTTTCTTCAATAACCTTCTCTCTGTTACTTTATCACCTATTAGCTCTTATATAAATGAATGTACCCTTCATTATATCTTTTAGTTTGAAATGCACCTTAAGCAACAACCAATAAATGAAGTAGGGATGGTATTCTTGATACTTCCTTTCCTCGTGATCTTTCTTGTAAGGATCACATTTCCTTTATCTTACAAAACAAGCTTCTAAAAGGTTCTACGTTCTGAGGTGCCCTCAAAACTCTTACAATCCTTCTCAAGTTGCTTGATCTTCGTATGGAATATTCAACACATATCTGCTGTGATTTCACTCTTTCAGCACACCATGAAAGGGCTTGTATTCCTGCCGTCTTTTTGTCTAATCAACTCTTATGATCTCATTAACTTTCACCAATGACTCTCTGTCCGTCGAAACGTTGCTCCATTATACAATCCCTTTTACAAAGAACTCTGCTATTCTGAACTCTCTATCTGCATGCTTCGTTCAGTGATGAAAATTTGTTAGAAACGTTCTTCCTGACAGTCTCGTCCTTTTTCTGTGAGGCTGACTAACCGTAGACGTAATGTATATGATCATTCTTTCCCGATGTTCACTGGTAAATTCTGCAACACTTTTCTTTCTATTTTCCACGATTCACTTAATTGTATCCTTTCAAGCTTCATGTCTCGGATGATTTTCGAATTTGGTTCTGATTTAGATTTTTATCTTAAATCTGGTGGACCATGTGTGGGCTTCTGACTTTTACAATTTAGAGGAGACAAACGGAATAAAAAATAAAACCTACTGATCAGAAGAAAACCTAAGCAAGTTTAAGATTTAAATGAAAATTAAAAAGTTTTATTTATAATTGCTTTTCTTACAATTCATAAATTTAGTGAAACGATGGAACATTCACTTATCCATCTGGGTATAAGACAGAGCAATGAATATTCATAGTTAAATATAAACACTATATCCTTTGTTTTCCAGCTTCGTAATATGATATAAATTTTTAAAGGTTTTTCGATTGTTTTGTCATTGGATGTGAATTCTGAGGTCAATTTTTTTTTTTTTTTTTTTTTTTTTAATTAAAGAAATTTTAGTCACTGATTTATTTAACAGCTAAGCTTCATACCATCATCTAATGATTAAATCCTCTAAAAAACTGGCAGTGATGAAAACTCATACACACAAAGAGGCACATGCGCGCGCACATGCATACACACATACGCTATATATATATATATATATATATATATATATATATATATATATATATATATATATATATATATATATATATATATATATATATATATATATATATATATATATATATATATATATATATATATATATATATATATATATATATATATATATATATATATATATATATATATATATATATATATATATATATATATATACAAACAGATAAACGTAATGAAAACACCATCTAGGAGAGGAAAAAAAAGAAAAGAGATTAAGAGAGAGAGAGAGAGAGAGAGAGAGAGAGAGAGAGAGAGAGAGAGAGAGAGAGAGAGAGAGAGAGAACACAAAATAAAGAAAAACAGAAACAGAAGGATGCAGAATTTTTTATGCCTGTCTGTCTGGGACACAAAGATCTAAAATCAAACAGGCAAAGATTGAAACAAATGGACAGGATCATCAAATTGAAAAGAGAAAGCAGAATGAAAGCTTTTGCTTAGGAGAAATTAACAGTTATAAACCGACTAACAGACAGACTGAAAAATTAAATTGAAGAATTCTCAAAATTTATAAAAAGAAAAGAAAAATCAGAGAAAAAATATTACCATAAGGGAAGAGGAAAACATAGTAGTAGTAGTAGTAGTAGTAGTAGTAGTAGTAGTAGTAGTAGAAGAAGAAGAAGAAGAAGAAGAAGAAGAAGAAGAAGAAGAAGAAGAAGAAGAAGAAGAAGAAGAAGAAGAAGAAGAAGAAAGATGAAAAAGAAGAAGGAAAGCAAGGAAGTGGGTAGAGAAATAGATTAACGTTATAAAAAGATGAATACAAAATGAAGAAAAGAAAAAAGAAGAAGAACAAGCAGAGAAACAGAATAATAACCTTCAGAAAAAGGGAAAGAGGAAACAAGAAGCAGAAACAAACAGTACTAAAAGGGACACAGAAATACGGAAAGAGGAAAAGTAACATGAAGAAAAGAGGAACAAAACAAAACAAAAGAACAGAGATGTAGACTGACATACAATAAAGGGGAAAAGGGAAATAGGAATATCAAGTAAATAAAGAAAAAAAAGGAAAGTGGAAACCAGAGACGGAAACAAAAATAGGAAACAAACATAAAGTCAGTTTAACCTATAAAGAAATGAGGAAAGTGGTAACAAGAAATGGAAGCATAAAAACAGAAAATGGATATGAAGCAAGAAAAGGAAGCAAGCACAGAAACAGATTAATTCACAGAGATGAAGTAAAACGGAAACAAGAAAATAAAAGAGATAAAGAGAGAGAAAGAGAGAAAGAAATAGAAGAGAGTAGAAAGAAAACGGAAACAAGAAAATAAAAGAGATTAAAAGAGAGAAAGAGAGGAAGAGAGAAAGAGAGAAAGGAAGAGAAGAGAGTAGGAAGGAAACGGAAACAAGAAAATAAAAGAGATAAAAAAAGAGAAAGAGAGAAAGGAAGAGAAGGAGTAGGAAGAAAACAGAAGTAAGAAAATAAAGCAAAGATAAAAAGAGAGAAAGAAAGAAAGGAAGAGAAGAGAAAACGGAAACAAGAAAATAAAACAGAGATAAAAAGAGAGAAAAAGAGGAAGAGAGAAAGGAAGAGAAGAGAGTAGGAAGGAATCTGTAATTCTTGTAATGCACAATGGCTGATTTTCAACACCCTTTTTATGGAATTCCTGTACTAGCCATGGTTGAGGGAACGCGGATGTATTGATCAATGCTATAGAATTCTAAGCACGTTCATAGATCCTACGGATGGATTGGGGTTCGTTGGGGACTTCGTTCTGAGAGGGAGGGGGGCTGAGGAGGGGTTTCAAAGGTTGGTTGGAAATTTCATTTGTTTGTCTGGAGTTAAAAGTTTTATTATTATTATTATTATTATTATTATTATTATTATTATTATTATTATTATTATTATTATTATTATTATTATTTTTATTATTCAATAATTTTTTTCTGCTAAAGATTTCAAAGTATTAATAAAGTGCATTTAAAGTAAATGTTACCGGAAAAGTTTTGTTAATGATATATATATATATATATATATATATATATATATATATATATATATATATATATATATATATATATATATATATATATATATATATATATATATATATATATATATATATATATATATGTAAAATAGTGTGTTTTGCATGAATTATTCTATTGTGAGATTTTGATTGTCAATGGTAGACAAAAAAATGTCTTTATTTTAAGATAAGACAGAAAAATTAAATAATAAAATGATATAAAACCATTCTCCACATGTTTATGTAGAGTATGTGTTTGGTCTGCCTAAATATGGATTTTATGGTGGAAAAAAAAGTTGGGCCTTCGATTGCAGTATCTTCTTGATTACTTAAATGTAAAAAAAAAAAGATTTGATTGATTTTAATTCAAGAAAATGTAGTTTGAATTTTTAGTAAAGTTAGTCTAGTCTAAATTTCTTCTAATGTAAAGTTTAGTTCGAATTTTTATTAAAGTAAATTTTAGTCTAAATTTCTAAAAAAGTAAGCCTGTCCTTACTTTCTGTTACTGTAAAGTCTAGTTTGTAATTCTGATAAATTTAATTTGAATTTCAAGTAAAGTAAATATTTGTTTAGCCTCTTGTAATATCTAGTCTGAATTTCTTGCGGAATAAATTCTAGTATAACTTTCTAGCAAAGTAAAGTGTAATCTGAATTTCTTGCAAAGTGAAATATTTTTTAAATTACTATTAGTAAATAGTATCTGAACTTCAAATAAGGTAAATTCATCTGAATTACTTTCAAAGTAGAGTCTAACCAGAATTCCTAATAAGGAAGTAGTCTGAATTTCTTATAGCGTAAAGTCAAATCTGAATTTCTTACAAAGTCTAGTCGAAATCCTTAATAAAGAAGTAGTCTGAAATTCTCATAAAGTAAAGTCAAGTCTGAATTTCTTACAAAGTCTAGTCTGAATTCCTAAAAAGGAAGTACTAAGAATTTCTTATAAAGTAAAGTTAAATCTGAATTTCTTGCAAAGTCTTATCCGAACTTCTAGTATGATCTCAGTGCTCATTCATTAAAAAGAAGTGAAGTTAGAACAAAAATTATAGTATTAGGAGGAAAAAACTTTAAGCAATAAAAGAAAAAGGCTAGTAATAGAATATATTTTCAAAATCCTTTAATTAAGACACTCTCTGCCGAAATTTTATGCACGTACTAAGGTATTTAAAATAGGATTGGTACTTTCGTAAATATAGTTCAAATTTTGATTGGTACTTTCATAATAAGTTCAAATTTTGATTGGTACTTTCATAATTGAAAGTATTCAAATTTTGATAGGTATTTTCATAATATAGTTCAAATTTTGATTGGTACTTTCATAATTGAAGTATTCAAATTTTTATTGGTTCTTTCATAATTGAAGTATTCAAATTTTGATTGGTACTTTCATAACTGAAGAATTCCAAATTTTGATTGGTACTTTCATAATTGAAGAATTCCAATTTTGATTGGTACTTTCATAATTGAAGAATTCCAATTTTGATTGGTACTTTCATAATTGAAGTATTCAAAATTTGTTAGTACTTTCATAATTGGAGTATTCAAAAAAAAATTTTTTGTACTTTCATAATTGAAGTTTTCAAATTTTGTTTGGCAATTTCATCAAATAGTTCGATTAACAACTTCAAAATAATGTCGAACTTCAAATGTTCTTTGCTTTAGAGGAAATATGTAACATTATCTTAGAGTTTATTGTATTTATCTTGTATTTAACTCTAATAAACTGAAGTCTAAGTAACTTATTAGCATATATTTTAAAACTTGATAATTACTTGAAAAGAATTTTAAACAGTTTATTTAAAATGGAGTGAAAGAAACTCTTAAGAATAAAAGTTCAAAGACAATGTGACCAAGTTTAATAAACCAGTTAAACCACTGATGATGACCCTTAATAGGTGGGCGCTTGTATCTATGTTACATTAGTATTCAAATTTTAACCTCGTAAGGTAGGTAGAACTGGAGTTGGAGAATGAGTTGAATTTACAACTCAAAGGTGGAGTTGGAATCGAACAATCTGAATAATAAAGATTAAAACACTTTTTCATATAAAATAAATCACGAATAAATACTTAACATTAAATGGACATTTTTTATTCAGTGAAAACTACTGTCTTGAGAGTAAATAATAATTAATATGTATTGAAAATACGTCATAAAAATACTAATAATGATAATAATAAAAAAATACTATTATTGTTATTATTATCAATATTAATATTATTATTACTATTATTATTATTATTATTATTATTATTATTATTATTATTATTATTATTATTATTATTATTATTATTATTATTATTATTATTATTATTATTACATTTATTTCTATTACCATTATTATTATTATTATTATTATTATTATTATTATTATTATTATTATTATTATTATTATTATTATTATTATTATTATTATTATTATTATTAGCAGAAGTAGTAGTAATAGTAGTAGTAGTAGTAGAAATATTATGAATTCAAATTGGTCGATGACGAAGAGTCGGTAGAACAAAAGAGGATAATTTTGGTCAAATAAAATAATTGTCCTTTTATTCCTAAGAGTCACTCTATCATTCCACTTTATATTGTCCCTTCCTATTGTATATATATATATATATATATATATATATATATATATATATATATATTATATATATATATATATATATATATATATATATATATATATATATATATATATATATATATATATATATATATATAGATATATAATATATATATATATATATATATATATATATATATATATATATATATATATATATATATAGAGAGAGAGAGAGAGAGAGAGAGAGAGAGAGAGAGAGAGAGAGAGAGAGAGAGAGAGAGAGAGAGAGAGAGAGAGAGAGAGAGAGAGAGAGAGAGAGAGAGAGAGAGAGAGAGAGAGAGAGAGAGAGAGAGAGAGAGAGAGAGAGAGAGAAAGTTGCCAAATAAGTTGGTTTGTTTTTGTTTTTGATTTTTTTTTTTTTATATTACAAATTTGGTTTTATATTCATTTTATAATTATTTTTATTATTACAATTGGCTATAAGTATACATGCATAACCATTTTTTAGGTTGTAACATGCCCACATCAAAGAATTATAAAATGAAGAATTAATTCATAAAATTTCCCTCAAACCTGAAAAAGGGTTACTAATTGCAATAATAATAATTATTAAATATTATTATTAGCATGGATAAATACTCTTATTAATAATGTTACATTAATAGTAACTTATTTATTGAATTTTTTGTCAAACAAACTAAAATATTATATATGTTTGAAACTTTAGGACTGAAACGAAACTACAATGTTATGTTTTTTTCCTCTATCAACCTTTTTTCAGAGAACTGGACAATCACAATATTATTATTATTATTATTATTATTATTATTATTATTATTATTATTATTATTATTATTAATTATTACTATTATTATTATTATTATTATTATTATTATTATTATTATTATTATTATTATTATTATTATGATTATTAGTATCATTAACATTATTATTCTTATTTTTTAAATTTCTGCTATTATTATTATTTTAATTATTATTAATATAATTATTATTATTATATTATTATTATTATTATTATTATTATTATTATTATTATTATTATTATTATTATTATTATTATTATTATTATTATTATAAAATTATTATTATTATTATTATTTATTATTTTTATTATTATTATTATTATTATTATTATTATATTATTATTATTATTATTATTATTATTATTATTATTATTATTATTATTATTATTATTATTATTATTATTATTATTATTATTATTATTATTATTATTATTATTATTATTATTATTTTATTTATTTTTTATTTTTTGAAATTAAATTAAAAAAAAAATTATCTATATATATATATATATATATATATATATATATATATATATATATATATATATATATATATATATATATATATATATATATATATATATATATATATATATATATATATATATATATATATATATATATATATATATATATATATATATATATATATATATATATATATATATATATATATATATATATATATATATATATATATATATATATATATATATATATATATATATATATATATATATATAAACATTAGGGAGTCAAGGTAGATGGAATTTTTGTTTCGAACTGTTTGTGATTCACGTGGTGAAAGTCGAGACCAATTTTGGCTCGTGGAAAGAAATCATCGATTTTTTTTCCTACTTTTTTTTTTTTTTTTTTATTTTTTTTATTTTTTTTTTTAAATAATAATTCTTGTCACGCTTCAAAATCGCTCCAAACTTTCAGAAGGTTTTTAAAGATGTTTTAAAGGCGTGTTGGTACGAATGCTGTTTTGGAGAGCGTTATATATATATATATATATATATATATATATATATATATATATATATATATATATATATATATATATATATATATATATATATATATATATATATATATATATATATATGTATATATATATATATATATATATATATATATATATATATATATATATATATATATATATATATATATATATATATATATATATATATATATATATATATATATATATATATATATATATATATATATATATATATATATATATATATATATATATATATATAATATATATATATATATATATATATATATATATATATATATATATATATATATATATATATATATATATATATATATATATATATATATAACTATATATTATATATATATATATATACTATATATATATATATATATATATATATATATATATATATATATATATATATATATATATATATATATATATATATATATATATATATATATATATATATATATATATATATATATATATATATATATATATATATATATATATATATATATATATATATATATATATATATATATATATATATATATATATATATATATATATATGCTCCTATGATAGTAAATGATAAGAGGAAACGAAAAATACATTAAAGGAACAAGGTGTTAAAATTAACTGGTTTTCAATGAAAGATATTTAAAATGAATAGAATTCAGAAACTGCCTCAAAAAATAAAGCTGAGGAAGAAGAGGAACACGAATCTCTTTTTTGGGAAGAAGAAAAAACTGAATTTAATGATAAATTTACTTTAAGATTTGAAGATACTGTAATATGTCGAACGAGAATTGAACTGTGAGGAGAAAGAGTCTCTAAAAGAACGGGTTTGTTGGTTGTAATTCTAATAAAGGCAGAAAAGTAAATTTCTGCTGCAACTATTACTCATATTGATGGATTGGTGTGAAACAGTGTTACATATATATATATATATATATATATATATATATATATATATATATATATATATATATATATATATATATATATATATATATATATATATATATATATATATATATATATATATATATATATATATATATATATATATATATATATATATATATATATATATATATATATATATATATATATATATATATATATATATATATATATATATATATATATATATATATATATATATATATATATATATATATATATATATATATATATATATATATATATATATATATATATATATATATATATATATATATATATATATATATATATATATATATATATATATATATATATATATATATATATATATATATATATATATATATATATATATATATATATATATATATATATATATATATATATATATATATATATATATATATATATATATATATATATATATATATATATATATATATATATATATATATATATATATATATATATATATATATATATATATATATATATATATATATATATATATATATATATATATATATATATATATATATATATATATATATATATATATATATATATATATATATATATATATATATATATTTACTTTTATGCCTATGTCAACCTGCTTTTTCAAAATATATTTGGTTTTAGTAAGTTTTTTCAGTCTTACAGTATATTTTTTATGTAAACAATATTGATGAAATTGTATTGCATTTTCTCTCTCTCTCTCTCTCTCTCTCTCTCTCTCTCTCTCTCTCTCTCTCTCTCTCTCCCTTCCCTCATCACGAAGCGAAGTTTATCGACGGCCGCTGCTCTGGAGCCTTATTAACAGAATCTTCCTCGGGAGACTTTGCTAATTGCATCCCTCATCGCCTGGCACTAAGTCGGGCAGGTTAAAGCTATTGTGATTGGATGGTCCCTCAGAGGCACTTCTCTTCACGCTCTCAACAGAGGGGAAAAGCCAAACTGTTCATCCGTTATATGGCTTACTTTTTATTTCAGCTTCGCTTCCTTGTTTCATATCACATTCAAATTTAACATACAATCTCTCTCTCTCTCTCTCTCTCTCTCTCTCTCTCTCTCTCTCTCTCTCTCTCTCTCTCTCTCTCTCTCTCTCTCTCTCTCCCCTTATATATCTATATATATATATATATATATATATATATATATATATATATATATATATATATATATATATATATATATATATATATATATAATATATATATATATATATATATATATATATATATATATATATTCAGAATCAAAATGTAGTTTTTATGAAGAAATTTTATTTCTTCAAAAATTGTCACATATGTGAAAAACAAATTTTTTTTTTTTCAAAATTTTCTTCAATGGATGAAATTTCGCACTTCAATACTTGAAATTTACGTAAAAAAAGTTGAAATAGATTTCTACAATTTATGATTTTATTTCATAATCTGAATGGTGAAGAGCGAGTTTGAAGACGATAATCTGACAATTATTTTTTTTTTTTCATTTAATTAGAAGAAATAAAATTTCTTCAGTCTTATTAAAAGGCTTGAAAGAACTCAATTTGAACATGTGAAGAATTTTTTTATTCCTTTTTTAACCGATATAAAGGAAAATAAATTTCTACTTAATTAAAAATCTGACGAAATTAATTGGTGAAAAATTTGTTCTTATATTTTGGCTGAATTTCTTAAGCCAAAAAAATATATTTTTCATTCAAAGAAACAGATTTCTTCAACTTCACTTGGACAGTCAAATTTCTGCACATTGGAAGAAATTTCGATTTAATTTGGAAGAAATTTTATATATATATATATATATATAATATATATATATATATATATATATATATATATATATATATATATATATATATATATAAAATATATATATATATATATATATATATATATATATATATATATATATATATATATATATATATATATATATATATATATATATATATATATATATATATATATATATATATATATATATATATAGAGAGAGAGAGAGAGAGAGAAAGAGAGAGAGAGAAATATTTAGAGGCCAGATGAAAGACTGAGCTTGTCCCACTGTATACATCACCTCCTTTACATTGACTCACAAAAATCACATTTTTTGAAGATTTTTACAATCTTAGGAATAAATCAGTTGGAGAGAAATAGAAAAAGAGAAATTTTCAGAGGTGTAAACTGTATTAAAGAGTTCAACTATAACAGATATTGAGACAGCTGTGAAACAGTCTGAAAAAGGAACTTGAAAAAAAAAGAAAGAAAACTAGAAGAGGATAACAGGCTACAGAAATTAGAAAGTAGTCGAAGAAATAGAAAGGAGGAAGGAGTTTAATAGTATAATGGGATTAAAATCAAAACGATAAGGATACAAGAATGGTACTGCGAAAGATGATGAAGTATGCTTTGGAAATGGAATCGATAGTCAAGTTTACAAGTTAAATCTTCAAAACTACAGAAAAATTATTAGTCGTGTTGAGAACATTGAAATCTACTTGAATGATAATTTTTACAGAAAGAAAACCAAGGAATTAGTTTTATTTTGTAGTTTAGACCATGTAAGAATTTTGAATATGCTTTAGTGATAGAAGATGAAGAAGCATACCAAATGAATTAAATCTTAGATTGACAAGATAGCTCATATATATATATATATATATATATATATATATATATATATATATATATATATATATATATATATATATATATATATATATATATATATATATATATATATATATATATATATATATATATATATATATATATATATATATATATATATATATATATATATATATATATATATATATATATATATATATATATATATATATATATATTCAAACACTATTTCATGTCAACACGTCAGTATAGGTTATTTAACCAGCAAAAGTCATTTACTTTGAACTTGTTCTACACCCTTATTATACAAAGAAGAGATAGTCCTTTTAATTTTGAGATTCTTCTCTTCATGGTTCAGTTCTCATTCCTCATAACTTCTAACCTCAAAGTAGTTTTCACTCTCTTCTGTCTCTCCGTTCAAAGAGAGATATGTTTTCTTTTCCAGTTTTATTTTGATGTAGGTTCTTTCTTCTACGCTTAAATTATCCTACAATGAAAAGAAGTTAATTTTAGTAATTCTTTCCTTAACATATATTTGGTTTTCTCTTTTAATTAACTATTAAAAGTATTCTTTAATTATGAATATATTTATTGAAGGTTACAAGGTACTCCTTGGGGAAATGCAAGCTTCACAAGTCCCTTTCAACCTTGAATTATATTCCTCGTCTATCTGTTAAATTACCAGTAATGCTCTTTTAGTGGCATTGTGTCCTACAGACGATCACAATATAACATCATCGATAACGTCAGACCACAAACGACCACAATCGACCACAATATTCAACGAAATAATGTTTTTTAGAGACTTGTCTCTACGGTTTGGTTTTTTGACTCTTGTTAACTCTTTAGCTGCGGACAGTCTGCGGACAGACGGAGGTCCAAAAAAATACTGGAAACAAAAACTGACAGTGTCAGTGTTTCGTCTTAATGGACTTCAGTAAGAAAGAAAGAAATTATTTCTAAACTCGAAAACCTCTTTTTTTACTCTATTTAGTAAACAATTGTAACATCCATTTTATAACTCAATAACATTTTTTTTTTTTAAATCTAAAAAAAAAATTGCAACTCACTGGTATTGCCATATTTTAGGATGAGAACTTTCTAGGAAGTTTCTTCTTAATATCCGCTTGCCACTGCAGAGACATCTCCACTATTTCACTCTTTCTTCTGATATTTTTACGTGTTCAGGTGACTAAGTTCTCACCATTATGAGCATGAATCTTCCTCTACTGAAGTATGTTCCAATTATTTTCTTGTACAAATTTTGAGCATGAATATCTTCCTCTGCTGAAGTATATTCCAGTTATTTTCTTGTACAAATCAATCAATTATTTTCTTCAGTTTTATCTCTATTCATTTTCATCCTTATCGTCTCTTATTGAATTGCTCCTTCATTAAATGCATTTAACTTTCAATTTTAGGTTCCAACAATCTACATGAAAATAACTTCCACTTTTACTTGTACTGTAACCTTTTTAAGAAATGTCTTTTCTTTCATTTTTCTAAAGTTTTTTACTATCTTTTTAATCCAACTTTCATTTTTAAACATTTTCTGTCATTTTAACTTTATTTCAAAAGTTCTTCCAGTCATCCTCCACATTTATTCTCATTATTTTTTACTCACAGCTTCCAATTCCTCATTTCATCTATACATCTATATATTTATATATTGTATATATATATATATATATATATATATATATATATATATATATATATATATATATATATATATATATATATATATATATATATATATATATATATATATATATATATATATATATATATATATATATATATATATATATATATATATATATATATATATATATATATATATATATATATATATATATATATATATATATATATATATATATATAATATATATATATATAATATATATATATATATATATATATATATATATATATATATATATATATATATATATATATATATATATATATATATATATATATATATATATATATATATATATATATATATATATATATATATATATATATATATATATATATATATATATATATATATATATATATATATATATATATATATATATATATATATATATATATATATATATATATATATATATATATATATATATATATATATATATATATATATATATATATATATATATATATATATATATATATATATATATATATATATATATATATATATATATATATATATATACAGAGGTTGGTCAAAAATATTGAAACACTTTCGCAAAATTCACAACAGTAATAAAAGGTATGCTATAGCGGGGTTTGAAGATGGTGCATCCGTTTATGTTCAAAGCAGCTACTACAATTATTTTTTTTTAGGCATCATCAACGCTCACGGGCAGAGCCCTATTCAAGGAGGGAGTGTCATTCACTTGTTTCAGTATACGTGACTGAAAAGCAAGAGCATGCAAAGATTACGTTCATATTGAACAACTGATACGAAACCTTCACAACTCATCTACACGTTGCATGAATCATTTGTCGTCAAGGCAGGGTTCTTTGAAGTTGTGAGAGATTCATGGCAGAGCTGATGGAATTATAAGGTGGCCAAACATAAGGGCTCGTATGGTGGAGGTGTCTGTAACTATAGTAGCGAAAGTGTTTGGGATATAGCTAGGCACAGTATAAAAAATTATGACGGCATACAGAAGGACTGGAAAAACTACATCCGACAAACATCAGCGTGGACAGAAATGTGTTGAATGACAGTGATAGACAAACCGTTGCGAAAGGTTGTGATGAAAAATCAAAAGTTTACTGCTCCAAAGATTGCTGCCGAACTGAATACCATGCTCACAAACCATATTAGCACCAAAACAGTACGATGGGAACTGCACAACCAAAATTTGAATGGACGAGCCGCTATACGAAAACCACTCTTCAATACTCAAAACGCTAATAAGAGGAGACAGTGATGTCAAATGCATAACAATTTGACTATGGAGCAATTGATGAAGATTATTTGGTCAGTTGAGCCGAGCTTTAAACTCTCTCCGACCTCTGGCCAAGTATACGATTGAAGAAAGCCTGGCCAAGCTTATAATGCAGGATGATTGCCACCCACATTGAAACATGGCTGAGTTTAAAATGGTATGAGCAGCCATATCGTGATTTTCTGCCGGACTTCCCATTACCTGCAACATACTGCCACTGCCAACGACTACGTGACCATTTTGGGTGACTATGTCCATCCTACGGTGAAATGTTTGTTTCTTCATGGTGATGCTATTTATCAGGATGACAAAGCTTCCTGTTCACACAGCTACAATCGACCAGAACTTTTTTTCTGAGCACGATGGTGAGATTTCACATCTGCCATGGCCTTCACAATCTCCGATCTCAATATTATTGAGCCCTTTTGGGTAGTATTGGAGATAAATATTCGAGAGCGCTATCCAACTCCATCTTCATTAACGGAACTTGCCACTGTTCTGAAAGAAATATGGTACAAGATTCCACTGAAAACTGTACAGGACCTTTACTTAT
>SEYY01006556.1:0-2500 GCA_009176605.1 Armadillidium nasatum | reverse complement strand
AAAGTTTCCCTTTTCTTGCTGAGCTGGCAAGGACTTATTTAGCATGTCCTTCAACTAGTGTTGCTAGTGAGCGTCTTTTCAGTTGTGCAGGCCTCATTTACGACCAAAAGCGAACCAAACTTTCACCTGAAATAGCCCAAAAGCTTTTATTTCTAAAAAATAACTTACCAATTATTAACTTCAAATGGAATATGTAAACTGTGAAGTGTAAAGGTAATACTGAATTACGCTATCTATATATATATATATATATATATATATATATATATATATATATATATATATATATATATATATATATATATATATAACCTTTTTCAAAATGGGTTAAGGTTGGGGAAAAGAGGTTGGTGGGTGTTCAGAGTTGGGTCCCCGTCCCCACACCCTGGTAACATAATTCTGATATTATATTTAAAATTCCAAAAATCTACAGCAAAACTTTAAAAAATTAAACTATCCGCATCCGCATCCGCATGCGGATATCCGCAATATCCGCATCATCCGCGATAGTAAAAAATATATCCGGTCAATATATATATATATATATATATATATATATATATATATATATATATATATATATATATATATATATATATATATATATATATATATATATATATATATATATATATATATAAAGGGTCTCTTGGTAAGTCCGTTGGTGATAAATGATAATGCTTGACGCATTTAATGGTTTTTGGTAATTATATTTTACAGAGACACACATAAATGTTATTCACACTAATTTAAGTTTCAGATAAACGAGTTAAAGTTATAATGTTATATTACTGAATACAAGGTTAAACAGGAAATACAATGCATACGTCATGCCACTTACAGAGTCAGCGTAATGAGGAAGATTTGGAGGGAGAATTCTCCCAGCTTCTCTAACTCTCCCCTAAGCCCACAGATGGTGCTGTAGTAGTCAAATGAGTTACTTATAATTATATAGGATCTAATTCTAATTATATACGCTAAACTGGAAGTTCTAGAGGTAGGCAAGGCAGATCGAGACGAAGGACGAGGAGTAGTAGTAGGTAAAACGTAGCAGATAAATGAATAGTGGAAGACATAGTGAAAGAGAAAGGAAGAGAACAAGGTTCGCTAAGAACCCGCCATAAGGCACCGAGGTATCTGGTAACACGGATGAAGGTGACATAGGCAGATACCTAACGAAAGAAACATGAGAGAAAAAAAACAAATATAGGCATGAAAAGGAAAAGGTGCTCAGAACTCGCGATCAGTCACCTGAGCTGTCTGGTAAGACGGCAGAAGGTTACAGAGATGAATCCCTGACAGGAGAGAATAAAAAAAGCAGACATTAAAACGAAAAGAGAACGAAAAAGCAAAAGTGTATGCTGAGAAGTAGTAGTTGAGAAAAAGAAGAAGAGAGGGAGAAAGCATGGTGTGACATGTTATGCAGAAAGAAAAATGTATGGAGAAATTAAGGAGGAAAAGGAGACAAAGGTGTGAAATAGCAAACGGCAATATTAAAATAATATATAAACATTTGTGGCAACTATGACATATTCGAAACCACACAACCCAAACCTTCATCTCTCCTCAATATTCTCGGTATTTCTTTTTCTCGTGATCTTTCTTGGAAGGATCACATTACTTCTTTCTAAACAAGCTAATAAGAAGTTGGGTCTTCTAAGGCGACTTCAGAATTTCTTTACTCCACTCCAGTTGCTTGCTCTTTATAGGGGTGTTATTCGCCCCTGTATGGAGTAAGCCTCTCACATCTGTGGTGGTTCCACAATTACAGCTCTTCTCGAAAAGTTAGAGTTTAGGGCTTTTTGTCTTATCAACTCTCCTGCTCTTACGAACTCTCTCCAATCCCTTTTTGCTTATCGAATTGTTGCGTCACTCTCTTCCACTAATTCTATTACAACGTCCAGGCTCTTCTAAACTCTCACGTCGTATACCTCCTCCATTGAGAAGGGCTCTTGCGACACGTCTTTCTACACAGTTTTATCTAAGGTGACCATCCGTCCCGAATTTTTCGGGACGATCCCGATTTTTTAAGCCTTGTAGCGATTTTTTTTTAGAGACGGACATTTGTCCCGATTTTAAGATTTGGCAAAAATTATTTATTCAACCAGTCAGCCAGACAGCAGAAGAAGGCAGTGACACACAGCCATACAGCCAGAGGGCGCGGAGAATGGGAGCAGAAGGCAAAAATGTTATTATTATTATTATTTTTTTGTATAATGCCTTTAAACTAATAAACATTTGAATTGTTTGAACACATTCGTATTTCTAAATATTATAATCTTTTGGGGCCGGGTTTTCCTTTTGAAATAAATATATAATATAATAAATTTAATAATATTATATATATATATATATATATATATAATAATAATATATATATATATATATTATATATATATGATTACCATACAAATTTCTATTTGCTATTAGAACTCAGTTGTTGGGTCTCTAGCGACACGATGCAGGTCAATTCTCGCCCCTCAAAAAACATAAGAGCGAA
>SEYY01006555.1:62500-77084 GCA_009176605.1 Armadillidium nasatum | reverse complement strand
TATATATATATATATATATATATATATATATATATATATATATATATATATATATATATATATATATATATATATATATATATATATATATATATATATATATATATATATATATATATATATATATATATATATATATATATATATATATATATATATATATATATATATATATATATATATATATATATATATATATATATATATATATATATATATATATATATATATATATATATATATATATATATATATATATATATATATATATATATATATATATATATATATATATATATATATATATATATATATATATATATATATGAAAGACTATTCAAAATTCTTCGACTATCTTAACTCCAAAATAGAACACATTCTTTCTTCTTCTCCTTTCTCCGAAATCCTCATTTTAGGTGATTTCAATGTTCACCACCGCCAATGGCTTTCATCCAGTTCTCACGATCCAGCTTTTGAACTCGCATTCCAATTTTCAATCCAGAAAAACCTTGAGCAGTTGGTGCATCTCCCTACCGTATCCCTGATCGCATTGGTGATGAACCCAACATACTTGATCTTTTCCTAACTTCTTATCATTCTCCTTTTACTGTTAAACTCTTTCATCATCTGAGTTCATCCGATCACCTTCTTATCTGTGTATCTTGTCCTGTCTCTTCAAGTCTTCCGCAAAAGCGACCCCCGACTTCGGCGAGGAGACATTTCTGGTATTTCGGTGCCACTAACTGGTCTGACTTGCGGTTGTACTCTTCTGATTTTCCATGGAATGATTACTATTTCCATGGGAGGTGTCCCTCTGAGTGTGCATAGCGCATAACCCAGGTGATTCTCTCTGGCATGGAGGTGTATATTCCATATTATTTTACTTCTACTAAACCTAACAAACCTTGGTTTAACTCTGCTCTCTATGAGCCTAACACTAGGAAGGCGTGCGGTCCTGATGGTATCTCTCCTGTGGTTCTCAAAACTTGTTCTTCCGAGCTTGCACACTGCCTTGGAAAACTTTTTCGTCCATGCCTTTCTACTTCAACCTTCCCTTCATGCTTTAATCGAGCGCTCATTCAGCCTATACCGAAGAAGAGGGACTCCTCTACACCCTCTAACTATTTTTCTATTTCTTTAACCTCCGTTCTTTCTAAAGTGTTCGAATATATCCTTAACAAAAAGATAGGGAAACATCTCAATTCTTCTAATCTTATCTCAGATCTCCAGTATGGCTTTCGTAAGAAACGCTCTACTGTTGATCACCTTTCCCTTCTCTCTGACTCTTGGTTCTCCGCTCTTCGGCATTTCGGTGAATCTTTTGCCGTTGCGTTTGACATATCGAAAGCTTTCGATAGAGTGTATCACAAAGCTTTGATTTCCAAACTTCCCTCTTTCGGAATCTATCCTTATCTTTGTGACCTTCTCTCTGATTTCCCTTCTGGTCGTTCTATAGCAGCAGTTGTAGACGGCCACCGCTCTTCCTTTAAATCTATTAATAGTGGTGTTCCTCAAGGATATGTCCTCTCCCCAGCACTTTTTCTACTTTTCATTAATGACCTTCTCTCTTTTACTTCATCTCGTATCCACTCCTATGCTGATTACTCCACCGTTCATTACTCCTTTCAATTTGAAAGGCGCCAATCTCTACAACAGTTACTAGACGCAAGGAAGGTTTCCTTGGAGCAGCTGACCTCTGATCTATCTCGTATTTCTAATTGAGGAAGAGAGAACATGATTGTTTTCAGTGCCACCAAAACTTAATTCATCCATTTCTCTACTTGTCACAATCTTCCTCACAACTATGATATCTTCTTCGAAAACACTCAACTCAGACCTTTATCTGTTCTTAATTTTCGTCCTTTTTAAAAGGTAAAACTTATCACTACACTTTTTCTTTTTTTTCATTAATTATATAGTAAAATCTATGAGGATTCCAAATCTGTAATCAGTTTTTTAAAATTCGAAGCAGTTCCTGAGAAAAAGAGTTTTAAAGTGACCCTTGTCGAATGACCTTCAAAAACGGTATATTACTCCCTTCCAGAAAAAAACAATTTTTTTTTAAGATCTATAATTCTTTTTCGGTATTCTTATAGAGAATTTTCTGCTCATTCCAAATATGTAATTAGTTTTTACATATTTCCTAATAGTTACCGAGATATGACCACTCAAAAAATCTCAAATGGGGACCCCCCAATAGAAAGACCCCAAGTTTTGGGGGGGAATATTTTCATTTTTTTTTCAGCAGTTTTATAGTAAAATCTATGCTGATTTCAAATCTGTATTTAGTTTTTTTTAGTTCCAAACAGTTTCTGAGAAAAAGACTACCAAGTGACACTTGTCAATGACCTTGAAATTGTCGGCAAATCGCTCTCAAAGGAAAATTTTTTATTTTTTTACTTTTAAAATTATTTTTCCGTAGTTTTATAGAAAATAAAACGCAGATTCCAAATCTGAATAAGTTTTTCATAATTCGAAATAGTTACTGAGATATAGCCACTCAAAAAATCTCAATAAGGGAAGGCTTCGATGAAGGGACACTAAGTAATGGGGGTAAAAAAAATTTTTTTTTTCATCAGTTCTTTAGTAAAATACATGCTGATTCCAAATATGTAATTAGTTTTTTCTAATTCCAAGCAGTTCCTGAGAAAAAGGCTTTTCAAGTGACACCTATCGAATGACCTTGGGTTTGGCAATATACGGCAACTTCAAATAAAATTTTTTTCAATAACTTTAGAAATTTGCTTTTAGTATATTCTTATAGGAAATAATATGCAGATTCCAAATATGTAATTAGTTTTTCCTAACTCCAAATAGTTCCTGAGATATGACCATTCAAACGTTGAATGCATTTTATAAATAAAATTTTGAGTTTTACGTTTTTTCAATTTTCTGAAAATCGCACTTTCAAAACATAAAAATTCGCCAAAAAAAAAAAACAAGCCCAACGACCGTTATCAAACTTTTTTTATTGAACTACAGACAGTTAGAGGAAAATAAACACATCTATCTGATCCCCAGATTAATGGCGGTTAATTTTAAAAAATTATTTGAACTTGAAAAATGTCTTAAAAATGAAAATTTTAAAATTTGCGATGACTTTGTGCAGCGCTTAGACCATCTAAGCTACCAGCTATTATTAAAATCATGCGTTCATTTGATTCCTACATATTTTTCTAAATCTTTAAAAGAAAAAAGAAAAGAAAACATAAAATATTTTATATTTTATTAAGGATTTAATGAAAAAAGTGAAAATGGTTAAAGATGAAATTTGGTCCACTAAAAAAAAAAAACTAGCCCAACGATGGATCTCATGTTTTCGAAATATATGCATTAATAGTTACCCTTTAAAGTCGTTCTCTTCTCACATCTACAGAAAATGGTTGAAAATCCTTATGGAGCAAGCCCTTATTTAATGATAGTCGAAGAATTTTGGATAGTCTGTAGACTTAGGAGATAAGTAGACAGAACAAATAAATTTTGTTGTAGAGTTGCAAGAAAGTTTGAGCCATAAAGTTGAGAATTCAGAAGACTCCAAATTAGAGACACGAGAACAAACAACATCGTTGCGCACATATGCGCAACATCCGCCTTTGGCTGAAAATTGAGGATAAAAACAGTAGGAGGAAACAGGGTAGGGTTTGCTGTCAGAGCACTCAGACACCTGAGTTTCAGTTAAGAATAAGAGATGAGGTCTAGAAGAAGAGAGATGGTGCTCGACAAAGTGGAAATTAGTAAAGAGACCACGAATGTTGCAGAAGTTAATGAAAAAGAAAGATCGTGCATAGAGGTCTTGGTGGCACCAAACCCATCACCAAAGGCCACCAACTCCCAAGTAGTGATGGGGAAAGGAGTGCATGAGGGGCATTCTTTGGATGCCGCCCCTCATAGCATCTCCGAGGCAGTTATATGTTTCGCCATTTTTTTCTATTTTAAAGGTAATGTAGGAGTAAGCGCTTATAAATTTGTAGGAACATGAGAAGGGAGTTGAGGGAAGAAGTGGGAGCATAGACACTCCCGTGAGGGACGAGGGTACACTAGAGACCCTCTGAGTGTGTGAAACGCGAAAAGGAATGAACCAAAGGGCAACGGAGTGAAACGGGATGGTCTAGCCCTCCCTATCACTCCGCGGTTAGGCCCAATGGGGGGTACTTTCATCGCTTCGGACGGCGCTACGTCCTCCCCTTATAAGGTGAAATGCTGGAGGTGGAATGGTTGTAAATATGTTACTGTAGTAATGGGCAGGGGATGATGGAATTAATTTTAGACGGTGTCTTGTGTGGTCTTGTATGGTATAGTGACAGGGGTGTGATAAGTCTAGGGTTTTTGTGTAGAATTGGGTTCCTATCATATCTAGGTGGACTCAGATCGGGAGTATTTTTGTTTCTTCTTGTAAATGCTAAATTGGAATGGTTCTAGTGCAACCTTTGATGATTCGAAGAGCGGTATTTTTTTTATTATTATTTTTTTTTTTTATTTTTTTTTTTTTTTGTAGTTTCTCTGTGTTTGATGATGATGTGGCCGGGTACCAGGCTGGAGATGAGTTGGAGAGTTGTTGGAAGTATGATTGATGAGTGTGGCGGCTGTGGGTATGGAAGGGTTTTGCATCGTAATGGATATGTCGTCGGCATGTTACAAATTTTATATCTGGAGTTTGTGGGGTTGGTAGGTCTGTGATTCCTGTGGGACACCATTTATTAGTTTTACTGTTTTTGAAAGATGGTTTTTGTTGGAGACCTGAGCTGTACGATTGGAGAGGAAGTTGGAAATCCATTTTTTATAATTGTTGGGTATAGGTGAGTGTAGGATTTTTTGGATAAGGTTATGTTTAGGTACTGTATCAAATGCTTTGTTGATGTCGATGGCAAATGAGTGCGGTCCTGTGAGATGGTTTTTTGTTCAGGAAATTTATTATGTTTTGGGAGATAGTGGTGAGGGCCGTGGTGGTTGAGTGGGATTTTCTAAATCCGTGTTGAAATTGTGGGGTTTACATGAGTGGTTGGATTTTTGAATGAATGAGTTTTCCTAAGAGTTTGCATAGTGTGAGTAGGAAGGAAATCGGGCGGTATGAAAATGGGAGGTTATATATATATTATATATATATATATATATATATATATATATATATATATATATATATATATATATATATATATATATATATATATATATATATATATATATATATATATATATATATATATATATATATATTATATATATATATATATATATATATATATATATTATATATATATATATATATATATATATATATATATATTATATATATATATATATATATATATATATATATATATATATATATATATATATATATATATATATATATATATATATATATATATATATATATATATATATATATATATTAGTGATGGCATCCGCATCCGCATCCGCACAAAAATCAACATCCGCATCTGCATCCGCATCCACATCCGCATCCGCACTTTCGGAAATTCAACATCCGCATCCGCATCCGCATCCGCATCCGCATTCGCACTTCTCCAAAATTCAACATCCGCATCCGCATCCGCATCCGCAAATTAGAAAATATGACATCCGATCCATCACTAATATAAATATATATATATATATATATATATATATATATATATATATATATATATATATATATATATATATATATATATATATATATATATATATATATATATATATTGCGAATTGTAATCAAGAGTGAGGGTGAAGAGAGAACTATCGGATTGGTTTAGCATAGGAGTGGGATTGAGACAGGGGTTTGTAATATTCCATGTTATTTAATCTATTGATGAATGGTTTACTTAGAAAAATGGAGAGAGAAGGGAAGAGTATTACGTTGAGAAATATCGAGGGTGAATGTGAAGTGAATGTTTTACTTTTGCAGATGATGCGGCATGTGTTGGTGGCAGAATCTGGATAAAAGATGAGAATATTTGTGAGGAGTTTGAAGGGAAATGTGCAAACAAGAGATTGAAATTCAATCCAGCGAAGAATAAAGTTATGAAGGATTGGAGGTGGGATGAGGAAATATGGAGGGAGGAATTGGTTTGTAGAAGTGTGAGAATGGAAACTTGAGGAGGTGAATTAATTCAAATATCTAGTAATGTTGGGTGGAAGGTAAGGGTGGGACGGAAAAAGGAATAAAGAACAGAGTGGTAGAAGGAATGAAATTATTGGGGGCCTAAGAAAAGTATGGAAGAAAGGAAAAATTTCTAAAGAAATAAAGATAAGAATGTTTGAATGTATGTGTTCACCTTCTATATTGTATGTGTGTGAAACATAGACGATAAGTGCTCGGTCGAGAAAAAGTTTCAATGTCTTTGAGATGAAAGATTTGAGAGCGATATATAAATTGAGAAGGATTGATAGGATTAGAAATGAAAGAATAAGGGAGATGTGTAAATAGAAGAAGGGTGTAATTGATAGAGAGGAGGAGGATGTGCTAAAATGGTTTGGACATATGTGAAGAATGAAAGAGAAAAAAATGGTGGGCAAGGTACGTAGATCCGATGTAGATAGGGGAAGGGTAGGGGGAGGGGGGGGGAAGGCCGAAGTGGAGATGGATGGATGGAGTGAGAGTGATTTTGATGTTTAGACGAGGGTAGAAGATTTGTGGAGACAGAGATGGAGGGAGGTGGTGAAAGCGTTGAAAGGTAAGAATAGTTATGTTTGTAAGGGAATTATGGCGGGCACCACCTCACGAAAGTGGGAAAGGTGATAGTGAAATAATATATATATATATATATATATATATATATATATATATATATATATATATATATATATATATATATATATATATATATATATATATATATATATATATATATATATATATATATATATATATATATATATATATATATATATATATATATATATATATATATATATATATATATATATATATATATATATATATATATATATATATATATATATATATATATATTATATATATATATATATATATATATATATATATATTACAATCCGCATCCGCATCCTCATCAAAATTAACATCCGCATCGCATCCGCATCCGCATTCCGCATCCGCATCCGCATTTTCGAAAATTTAACATCCGCATCCGCATCCGCATCCGCACTTTCGAAATTCACATCCGCATCCGCATCCGCATCCGAAAATATATATATATATTATATATATATATATATATATATATATATATATATATATATATATATATATATATATATATATATATATATATATATATATATATATATATATATATATATATATATATATATATATATATATATATAGCCATGGTGTGAACATTGAAATCATCTAATATGATGATTTTGAAGAAAGGAGAAGATGAGAGAATGTGTTCTATTTTGAAGTTAAGATAGTCAAAGAATTTTGGATTGTCTGTAGAGTTAGGAGATAAGTAGACAGAATATATAAATTTAGTTATAGAGTTGCAAGAAAGTTTAAGCCATAATATAAGGAATATAAGTAGAGAATTCAGAAGACTCAAATTTGAGACACGAGAGAACAGACAACATATAACATTAGCATATAACATAATATAGCTATATATATATATATATATATATATATATATATATATATATATATATATATATATATATATATATATATATATATATATATATATATATATATATATATATATATATATATATATATATATATATATATATATATATATATATATATATATATATATATTTCTTCTAAGGACGTCTTTCTGCTCCCTCAGACCTAACACTAGGAAGGCGTAAAGTCCTGATGGTATCACTCCTGTGGTTCTCAAAATTGGGCTTCAGTGCTTGCACCCGTCCTTGGTAAACTATTTCGTCTATGTCTTTCTACTTCAACATTCCCTTCTTACTCTAAACCTGCGCTTATTCATCTGTGTCAAAAAAGAGTAACCCCTCTCAACCTCCTAACTACCGTCTCTTTTCTTTAACCTTCGTTCTTTCTAAAGTTTTCGTATCTGTTCTTAATTGGAAGTTTTGAAAAATCTCAATTCTTCTTATCTTATCTCTGATCGCAAGTATGGCTTTTGTAAGAAACACTCTACTGGTCATCATTCTCTTCTCTCTGACTCTTGTTCCTCCGCTCTTCGTCATTTCGGTGAATCTATTACTGTCCCCGCTGAAAGGGAGATTCGAAAGTCAAAGATTTATTATTTATAGAACTATTTTTCGAGTTATATATATTTTTTTTTTGGTATTTTTAATCATCAGTAAAACTGATGATGCTTACAAAATCAGTTATGTTATTTTACATTATTTTTTTTGTTTATTTCTATATTGTGTTAAATAAAAGGTATCATAAATTATTTTTATTTTTTCAGAATATTGATTACTATTTATTGTTTTTGAATTTATATGTTTTGAGTTTTTTGTTGTAAGAAAACTTTAGATTCAAATATTAGGCCTCCACCAATAGAGAAATAAATTGGTCATATAAGGAAAGCGCCTTGATTAAGGTAAAAATTTAAATATTTTGTTTTAATGTTAATTATTAAACTTTAATATGTCAAATTGTAACTATGATATCTTCATACCATTTTCATAACGAATATTAATGGGATAGAGAGTTAATAACAACAAATCTTTATAGGCTCCTAATCTAGGGATATAAATCTTGGGGCCATTCAAATCTTGGGCATATTCAAATCTTGGAAGTTTCAGTCTTGGAACATTCTTGTCTTGGAAATTCTAGTCCTGGAGGTTTTAATCTTGGAACTTCTGAACTTGGACATTTAAATCTTTTGGGTATTACTATCCAGGGTTTTGAGAGCATTTCCCCTTGTGGACGTCGAATATTCCATTTAATCCATTATCTCCTTGGACCCTTACCAAAATTCCAATAGCGGTTGCCCATTCTTCATCTTGTAGATTTGAAAAGGAAAAACAAGGTAAAATATCAAATCGGAAAACTCATACAAGAAGAAAGAAGAGAAAAACCAGTTACCATCATCTAACTAAGATAAGCTTAAAATATTCTGATATCTTGTTTCAACTCCTTTATTCTACTACTTATAACTCCACTTCAAAGGGCTATACTTCTCTTAGTCTAAATTTCTACTGGTTCAGCAAGTTGTTTCAATTCCCAACATTATCTCATTAATAGAGGTCAAATACCTCACATTCCTTTATAACCATACGTGCTAATCTTAATAATAAAAAGAAATGGGCTGTAAAGTTTCTGTTAGACGTAAATCCATTTAATAAAGGTTAAATTTATTCCTTATAATGTAAATTTTTTTCCTCAATATTGCTCAATAAATATAGTATATTCATTTCTTTTACTATTCCTCATTCCTTATATTTTTGTTTAAATTGTTAAATTGATAATTAGAATAATTGGTTCGTTCGTTAATGTTAGTTGATTGAAATATAAATAGTCCCACATAATTGTGCACCTTTTGTGATAAGTTGGCCCCTTTTCTGCCTAAAGCAAGCGATCACCGCTATTTTTGTGAAAATACTCGTCACACCCAAACTGAACGGAAATTTCTTACGATCTTAGTAAGTGTGAACGCGATATAGTGTTTTCATGGCTGACGAAGTTGAATGTAATATATAAGTATTCCATCAACTATTGGGTCATTCTTAAAAAGTTCAGTGTGGGCAAGTTTGTTCATTCACACGTTCCAGCTCTCCCTAACATGGATAAATTTATTTGGCTCCCAACGTGGAGCCTTCTCATCCAGCTTCCTGGAGGAACTAACCACCAATAAACGTGGGCTTGCCATATCGACCACGGGAAACCGTGAGACCCAAAGATAGTCATATCACCTACGACGAACCGACAACCCGAATTTAAGAGTTACCATCTCTTATCACTCGCCTTACATTTGCCATTCTGCTTGCTAGTCCTACCTTGTGGTTCCAACCATATTATTTTGCATAGGCTTGTTGCTCTGCTATATTCTACTGCTACTATCCTTTGTAGAAACTTCTTGAATAGTTTTAATAACTAACCTAGCTAATCTCACGGTAGGCTAATCATAATAAAGGGATTGCAGTTGACTCTTGGCATATCAATTGTATATGCATAGAGCCTTTGCAATCAGCCTTCTTTATCGTTGCAGATCAATAACCAGCTGTAACTGAAGAGGTGCTTGAAGAAGAAGTAAATCGAAAAATCCATTTGTCTCTGGTGTTTGGAAGAAAACATAACACTCCCTATTATATATAAATATAATTTAATATAAAAACAATAATATATATAAGTATATATATAAATATTATTGATAAATTCAGTATCGTGTAAATAATATTTTTAAGTAATAAAATTAATTAAGTACAGTACAACTAAAAATATCTGAACATAATATGGGAGAAGACCAATTATCACCAATAGAGGCATACTTGCAATGTATAGAGGTCAATAATAATACCGTGGGATATGGAGGAGTGCAGAGAGAAGTAGCGTGTGGAACTCAGGATGATGTAGTTTCAGCAGAAACGGTGAGAGGTATTATGGGAAATTTAAACGTACAAATGAGCGAGTTGAGTAAGAAATTAGAAGCCGCAGGTCCTAAACCATCTACGGGATTCGAGATGAATGAACCTGAGGGCAAAATAGTAAATCTGATACCAGTATTGGATAACAGAAATCCAATAACTACATCAGAAACAGTAGTCTATAAAAGGGAAGAAAAGTGTGACATCTTTTCATTCCCGTTTGAATCGTCAGGAACAAAGATTACAACTTCATCAGTGTTCAGCATTGGAAATCCTGTTTCTGTCACTCCTTTACTACCAGTCACATCAACAAGAACGTATATAACTAAACCAATGACTACTAATGTAAACGTGTTGCCATGAATGCAAACCATTCCTTTACCCCATCAGTTACTACTGCAAACTAAATACCGTTAACAGATGTTCTTGTTAATACAAACTGTGTCGTTGTTGACGATATTAATAAATAAGGTACAAACACCTAGAGTAGTAGAGCCAAAAGTGTATCACCACGAAAGTGATCACAATTTAAAACAATTCTTTGAACACTTTGAGGAATACTGTTCACAAAAGTATCCTCAAGCACCAAATCAGTTGGTAAGACTACTTGAGAAAGATCTTGGCGGCAAATTCCTTAAACTATATGTGGTAATATCTAAAACCACCAATCAATATATAGTTGTGAAAGAATCTCTTCTCAAGTGGTTTGAGCATGAGGAAAAACGGAAGAACGAGAACAAACTCCAAGATTATCATGCTGCTCAGCGCAAACCGAGAGAAGATATAAACATGTTTGCCCTAAGATTAAAACAACTAGCATCAAGGGCTTATCCTGACACTAATATGAGGAACCATGAGTCGCTCAGAACCGCTTTCCTATTCAACGTTTCGTACCCTGTGCAAACCAAGTTGAGGGAGTACCTCATACAAAACGAAATGGGTTCCTAACAGCGAGTTCCTTGGGAAAGACTTGTCATGTTAGCAGACATTAATGAGTAAGAGTTCCATACAACACCAAGGACTTATGACTCACCAAGAAATTTTCAATCAGAAACTAGGACCCCACACCAAAATGTCTAAAACATCGATGAGGATGAACAAGAGGTAATCTACATCGATGCAGTAACTCCAGTAAAACCAACTTGGAGTGAAATGCTTCAAAGGCCAGCTTCAACAAGGTACAGCCGAAATCCTAACCAATCAACACCCCAGAGATCAAACCAACAGAAGTTCCTCAAGGATCTGTACTATTCCCAACACTTTTTCTGCTTTTCATTAGTGAGCTCTTCTCTGTTACTTCATTTCCTATCCACTCCTATGCCGATGACTCCACCTTTCATTACTCTTTTTAATTTTAAAGGCACCCTTCCCAACAGCAGTTAATAAACGCAAGAGAGGTAGCTTTGGGGTAACTGAACCCTGATCTATCTTTCATTTCAAATTGGGGCAGAGAAAACATACTAGTTTTCAATGCCACCAAAACTCAATTCCTCCATCTCTCTGCTCGTCACAATCTTACACACAACTAGGATATCTTCTTTAAAGGAATATTGAAACTCGAATTTCATCTGTCCTTAATATTTTTGGTGTTTCTTTTTATGTGATCTTTCTTGGAAAGATCACATTACTTTCCTTCATCAGCAAACTTCTAAGAGGTTAGGTATTTTGAAGCCCATTCAGAATTTCTTCATACCACCCTAGTTGCTTGATCTTTATGTCTGTTGTTCGCCCATATATGGGAAACACATCACACATCTGTGGTAGTTCCACATATCGAGTTCTTCTCGAAAAGGTGGAGACTAGGGCTTTTCACCTTACAAAGGCTGAAGTCGGAACTACGGTATGAAATGTTCCCATTGTATTAAATGAGTATGTGGAAACCATTGGTATTAACCTTTCGAATTAGATTAAGGTTCTCTAGGAAAGAAGCTATCTCAACTTTATATATATATATATATATATATATATATATATATATATATATATATATATATATATATATATATATATATATATATATATATATATATATATATATATATATATATATATATATATATATATATATATATATATATATATATATATATATATATATATATATATATATATATATATATATATATATATATATCTATACTGTGACTGCCTTTGTACGACTGAATACGACTCAGTCAAAGAGAGACTTAGTCAACCTGACTCAAGCAGCCCAGCGTCTCCTTTTCCTTCCGCCATTGCTTTAGTAGCGTTCTTGAGTGTATATGAGCAACAAGTCGGTACGTTGTTTGTCATAAATTCTTGTTTATAATTCTTTATTTTGTATTTTTTTTTATATTTTAAGTTGTATTCTGTTTCCTTTTACAGTTTAACCTGTTCAACATCCGGAAATAAAGTGCTTTTAAATGGAAATTCTGTTTGACGATTAGCTCTCTTACTACCTCAAGACGCCCAAGCTGAGCTACGCCTGTTGTCCATCAATATATATATATATATATATATATATATATATATATATATATATATATATATATATATATATATATATATATATATATATATATATATATATATACATACAAATCGAGTCTCGAACCGCCGATCCAGTTACCTGAACGGACATAAAATATTGTCGTTCGTAGAGATTTTCAGTAGTTAATTAGTTAATTACAATTTAGAGCAAGGTGTATTATTACGCTAATCTCAATACTCACATATCGCTTAAAAACATAGCCAAAACTTACAGCATTCCACGCTATTTTAACACATACAATATCACATTCTCTCTAAATTGATCCTACAGAGAAGGTCGCCTATCAAAGATTAGACATCTGCATCCGCAAATTATAAAATGACATCCGATCCATCATATATATATATATATATATATATATATATATATATATATATATATATATATATATATATATATATATATATATATATATATATATATATATATATATATATATATATATATATATATATATATATATATATCAGTGAAGTACGAATCCAAATCCGGATTCGGTGATTTTTTAAATGAATTTCGAATCTGATTCGGAGGTTCTGGATTTAGATTCAAATTCGAGAAATTCCAAAATCAGTTTGATTCGGATTCGATTTGGATTCGGATGCGAAATTACCGGATTAGCCCATCACTGATATATATATATATATATATATATATATATATATATATATATATATATATATATATATATATATATATATATATATATATATATATATATATGCTTTAATTGTATATGTCGGTGCGGTGCGGTGTGTGGTGCGGTATTAGTATACCACTTGCGGTGTGTTTAGTTTAGCTTTTGGTGCTGTGTGGTGCGGTGCGGTGCGGTGCGGAGAACTGCATTTTTCTTCCGGTGCGGTGCGGTGTGGAGAGCAATCAATGACCCCTGGTGCGGTTTGGAGCACGACGACCTGGTGCGGTGCGGAAAATTCCAGAGCTCGACCAACCCTATATATATATATATATATATATATATATATATATATATATATATATATATATATATATATATATATATATATATATATATATATATATATATATATATATATATATATATATATATATATATATATATATATATATATATATATATATATATATATATATATATATATATATATATATATATATATATATATATATATTATATATATATATATATATATATATATATATATATAATATATATATATATATATATATATATATATATATATATATATATATATATATATATATATATATATATATATATATATATATATATATATATATATATATATATATATATATATTTTGAGCGATCTGACAGCAAACCCTATTTTGTTTCCTCCTACTGTCTCTATCCTCAATTTTCAGCCAAAATCAATTGTTGTGCATACGTGCGAAAAGATGTTGTTTTTTCTCTTGTCTTTAATTTAGAGTCTTCTGAATTTTCCACTTTATGGTTTAGGCTCTCTTGCCATTCTACGACTAAATTTATTTGTTCAGTTTATTTATTTACTAATTCTACTGACTATCCTAAGTTCTTCGACTATTTAAACTTCAAAA
>SEYY01006555.1:37500-45000 GCA_009176605.1 Armadillidium nasatum | reverse complement strand
TAACAATAGATGATGATCATTCAATCAATAAAGTAATATCGACTTCAAATTCGGAAGAAAAATGGAAAATGTTTCATATGAATAGAACTATTCGTTCATTCTAAGGTCTGATCCAGTTTGTGTAATGGCAACATAATGAATTCAAATCAGAAGGATGAGGTTCTTAATCCCCATCTGTTGATGACCAAAGTTTTATGAGTTAATAAATAGAGCTACGGTCAAGACAAAATGGGGGTGAAATTCAAATCAAATTCAAGAGGAAAACCAAGAGGTAAATAAAAAATAGTGTTAAAATTCGAAGTTAAATCAAGATGGTGAAAACTATTGGAGAAAATCTACGGAGATGAAAAACCACGTGTCCAGAATTCCAAAATATAGAATGCCCAATCTAAGAATGCGGAAATCAATCAAGAAAAATCTACGGAAATAAAAGCAACGTCATCAGAAATTCAAGATTGCGGAAACCAAATAAAATATGGTAGATGCCAAATCCAAGATGGTGAATGTAATACCCAGATGGCGAACAGAAATCCAAAATTGCGGAAACCACATACAAAGTGACGAAAACTAAGAAAAAAATCTACGGAAATGAAAACCACGAGATCCAATATACATGATGGCTGACGGATTACGTCATAGTCTTATGATGGTCCTGTAAGGGATGTCACAGGGTAGTATATGTTCTTAATATTGCATGCATACATATGGATGACGTAATCATCAAGGGTGCCTAACCTTCAGTGCTACCTGTCGCTGAAAATGTTACTCCCCTAAACCTTTCTTGCCAGCAGTCGCTGGCACTCCCATCACCTCATATTGGCATTTAACTAGCAAGGGTGCCACGTGATAAAAAAAAACTCCTAGGAAAAAGATAGAAAAGTCTCTCAAGAAAAAGCATGACCTAAGCCCTAGTATTAGTACTGGAGGGACATGAGTGTCAAATAAGGGGTGACACGTTTCTGACTGCATGCGCCGTAGGAAAAAAAAGTTAAGAAGGTGCAGTAAAAAGCTAAAAATATAAAAAATGAAGTGGGTGGAGCTTAACAGGAAGTGATCATAAATACCACAAATATAAACCACAAAACTGCAGAGGTAAACTAAAAAAATCCCAAAAGTATATATATATATATATATATATATATATATATATATATATATATATATATATATATATATATATATATATATATATATATATATATATATATATATATATATATATATATATATATATATATATATATATATATATATATATATATATATTATATATATATATATATATATATATATATATATATATATATATATATATATATATATATATATATATATATATATATAATATTATATATATATATATATATATATATATATATATATATATATATATATATATATATATATATATATATATATATATATATATATATATATATATATATATATATATATATATATATATATATATATATATATATATATATATATATATATATTATATATATATATATATATATATATATATATATATATATATATATATATATATATTATATATATATATATATATATATATATATATATATATATATATATATATATATATATATATAATATATATATATATATATATATATATTTTACGACTAAATTCATTTGTTCTTTTTATCTACCTCCTAATTCTAATGACTATCCTAAATTCTTCGACTATTTAAAATCCAAAATAGAGCACATTCTCTCTTCTTCTCCTTTCTCTGAAATCATGATACCAATATAATCATAATTTCAATGTTCACCACCGCCAATGGCTTTCTTCTAGTTCTCCTGATACAGCTGGTGAACGTGCTTACCATTTCACTTTCCAAAACGACCTTGTGCAGTTGGTGCAGCTTCCTACTCGTATCCTTGATCGTCTTGGAGATGAACCCAACATTCTAGACCTTTTCTTAACTTTTAATCCTTCTCCTTATACAGATAACTCTTTCCTCCTCTGTGTTCCTTCAATCCCCTTCTTATCTCTGTATCCTTTCCTATTTCTTCAAGTCTTCCGCAGGAAAGACCCCTTTCTTTTGAAAGCAAACGTTAGTGGCACAACGGTGTAGCAAGCTGGTTGGACTTGCGGTCGTACTTCTTCGATTTCCCGTGGAATGATTATGGATTTCGTGTTAGGGGTCCCTCGGAGTGTGCAGAATGCATTACGGAGGTGACTCTCTCTGGCATGGAGGCATACATTCCATTTTATTTCCCTTCTACTAAACCTAACAAACTTTGGTTTAACTCTGCTTGTTCTCGCAATATCCGCCGAAGAGATATTGCCTTAAGGGATTACCGTCGTCTTCAAACTCCAGAATCCCACCCTACTTATATTTCATCCCGGAATCGTGCAAAATCTATCCTTCGTAAAACTAAAAACTATTCTCTTTCTGGTTCTTCTTCTTCACGTTCTTTCTGGCATTTTGCAAAAAGTGTCAACTTTAACTTTGCTTCTTCCTCTTTCCCACCTTTAATATCTTTCGAGGGCACAACTGATATTTTACCTTCTTCTAAAGATGAACTCTCCGCTCAAGCTTTTGCGTCTCATTCAACCTTAGACGATGCCGGAGCTATTCCTCCTCCTTCATTCCCCTCTAACTCAATTATGTCTACAAGTAGAATTTCTTCAAAAGATGTCATTTCTGCTCTCTTGGCTTAATACTAAGAAGGCGTATGGTCCCGATTGTATTTCTCCTGTGGTTCTAAAAAATTGTGCTTCCTAGCTTGCACCCTGCCTCTGAAAATTTTTTCGTCCTTGTCTCTCTACTTCAACATTCCCTTCGTGCTGGAAACGGGCACTCATTCATCCTGTTCTGAAGAAGGTGGACCCATCTCAACCCTCCAACTACCGTCCTATTTCTTTGACCTCCGTTCTCTTTAAAGTTTTCGAATCTATCCTAACAGGAAGATTTTGAAACATCTCAATTCTTCTATTCCTATCTCAGATCGGCATTATGCCTTTCGTAAGAAACGCTCTACTGGTGATCTTCTTTCCCTTCTCTCTGACTCTTGGTCCTCCGCTCTTCGATATTTTGGTGAATCTTTTGCTGTGACGCTGGACATATCGAAACCTTTCGTTAGGGTCTGGCACAAAGCTTTGATTTCCAGAGAAAACAAAATTGTTTTCAATGCATCAAAAACTCAGTTCCTCCATCTCTCCACTCTACACAATCTTCCACACAACTATGATATTCTTCTTCGAAGCACACAACTCAAACCTTCTTCTGTTCTTAATAATATTCTCGGCGTATCCTTTTCTCGTGATCTTTCTTGGAAAGATCACCTTATTCCTCTTTCTAAACAATCTTCTAAGAGGTTGAATGTTCTGAGGCGCCTTCAGAATTACTTCACGCCACCCCAGTAGCTTGCTCTCTATAGGGGTGTTGTTCGCCCTTGTATGAAGTATGCGTCGCACATCTGGGATGGTTCCACTCATACAGCTCTTCTTGAAAAGGTGGAGTCTAGGGCATTTCGTCTCACCAACTCTCCTGCTCTAACTAACTCTCTCCAATCTCTTTCTGCCCGTCGAATTGTTGCTTCACTCTCTCTTTACTATCGTTATTACAACGGACACTGCTCTTCTGAACTCTCTCGTCGCATAACTCCTCTTTTGTGAAGAGCTCGTGTGACTCGCCTTTCTACACAGCCTCATCCTTTCTTTATCCAACTCTCAGACCCCAGACTTAACCGATATTCTCAATCTTACATATACTCCACTGGTAAAGTCTGGAACACATTCCCTATATCTCTTTTCCTAACATCCTTTGACTTGCATACTTTCAAACGCTGTGTATCTGGACATGTTGTCCTTCTTCGGTCAGGATAAGATTTTTCCAACTCTGGTGGAATTTGGTAGGCCTCTGGTATTTGTCTTCAAGAGGAGATATATATATATATATATATATATATATATATATATATATATATATATATATATATATATATATATATATATATATATATATATATATATATATATATATATATATATATATATATATATATATATATATATATATATATATATATATATATATATATATATATATATATATATATATATATATATATATATATATATATATATATATATATATATATATATATATATATATATATATATATATATATATATATATATATATATATATAAATGAAAGAAAAAAGGGTAAAATATGTGAGTGAGAAGCTAAAGAGTAAAGTCAAAGTTATTGGAAGACCAAATAAAATAGTGAAACAATTTGAACGTTAGAGACGAGAGCACAAATCCGAAAAGTTTGGAATGAAGAGCAGCAAAGTCCAATATTTGTTTTTGCCATCAGCGACACCTTCCTATAAAGATTCTCTGCAACAAAATTAAAGATTTTTATAACTTTTACCAATACTTCAGACCCACTTCTTCCAATTCAATAATGAAAAAGCTTTTTCCTTTTCGTTATATATATATATATACTATATATATATATATATATATATATATATATATATATATATATATATATATATATATATATATATATATATATATATATATATATATATATATATATATTATGATGGACATCTGCATTTCGGAGCATCCTCATCCGAATTAATTTGCATCAGCGTTCGCACGCACTTACGAAAATTATACACTCTCACTTGCGAAAATTCTATATCCGCAACCGCAAATGAGAAAATATGATATGTTATACCCCACTAATATATATATATATATATATATATATATATATATATATATATATATATATATATATATATATATATATATATATATATATATATATATATATATATATATATATATATATATTATATATTTTTTTTTTATTTATTTTATTTTTATTTTCATAAATAAGAGTTGGAATTTATTAAAATTCTTATCTATTTTAATTTATTCCTAAAGTTTCAAGTGGCAAAAAGTATTAACGAGCTTCTCATTAATATCTTCAGACCCAATCTTCATTTTCTTTCTGTACCTGAACAAAAAATTGTCTTAAAATTTCCGAACATAGGATCTCATACTTCAACTTAATAGATATGTTCTTACTATGTTTGAAGCTACATTCCATCAATGCCAGTTTATTTTATTAATTGCCTCTCCCTCTCAGTTCATACTTTCTTCAGACAAAGGGAATCGCCCAAAATGTTTTTCAAATTCATAATAATTTATTTATTTAAGTGTGCAGCTTTTATGCGGCGTATGTAAAACAAACTGGTACTCAATTAAAATTGAGGATTGGTAAGTATAGGGGAGTTTCCTTTATAATTGACCTTCCTTTTTGCAATCCTGAACACTCTACCATAAAAGACCATCAACTCTTTTCCTTCTATATTATTTATCTTTCAACATGCATCTTCGCTTCTTAATCATAGGATTTTGGATTTTTTATATAAAAAAAACTCATTGGCCATCCTTATAGGAAGGGTCTAATCAAATGATGAAGCCTCTTCTATTGTCCTTTACATTCAATATTGAAGTTCTTTTCCCAAAATAAATTGAACCTTTTAATTTTTATTTATGTTATTTTAATATCAATATTGTTACTTTATTTCTATTATTTTATTATTATTATTTTTAATCTTATATATAGTTAACGAATTTATATATCGATTGTATTTTAAAATAGAAATTTCTAAAATTTAGTTTGTATATTTAAAATTTCTTTTCGTAAGGTGTGAAACGTTCACAGTATATTAAATGAGTATGTGGGAAACATTATTATTAGATTCTAATTAGATTAAGGTTCACAAGGAAAGAAATTACCTCAACTCTCTCTCTCTCTCTCTCTCTCTCTCTATATATATATATATATATATATATATATATATATATATATATATATATATATATATATATATATATATATATATATATATATATATATATATATATATATATATATATATAAATACAGGGATGGGCAAAATCACTAAATTTAGTGATTTTGAAAATCAAATTCAAAATCACCACAAAACAGTGATTTTAAAATCAAAATCAAAATCCTCGAAAAACGGTGATATGGAAAATCAAAATCAAAATCACCTTCAAAATCAAAATCACTTTCAGAAAATATTATAGTGCACTGTGACATATAAAGAAAAGGAAGAAATAGTAATAGTAGTAGCAGTTGAAGAAGAAGTAGAGGAAGTAGAAGATGTAGGGGAAATAGAAGTAAAAGTAGTAGTAATAGTAGAAGAAAAGGAGTCTAGAAGGAGAAGAAGAGGAAGAAAATTCTAGAATTATTAGTATTAATAATGGTAGAAATAATAGTAATAGTAATCAATAATAATAATTCTAGAACCATTATATTTAATAATAATAATAAGAATACTCCTACTACTACTACTACTACTACTACGACTAATTATAATAATAATAATAATAATAATAATAATAATAATAATAATAATAATAATAATAATAATAATAATAATAATAATAATAATAATAATAATAATAATAATAATAATAATAATAATAATAATAATAATAATAAGAAGAAGAAGAAGAAGAAGAAGAAGAAGAAGAAGAAGAAGAACTACAGAACTACAGAACACTGACTAGCAAAGACTTTACAGTCCACTCAAGGCTAGTCTGTTAAATAATCACTATTGAACTATACTCTCATTGACCAATTTGCTTAAAATGTACATCCAATTTCTTCTTGAATGATTCGATGTTGTCGCTGTTCACTATTTGATGAGAAAGACTATTCCATTTTTCAATTACGTCGTACGTAAAAAAATTCTTTGCTATGTTTGTTTGAAATCGCTTGTGAGATAGCTTGTGTCCGTTACTACATGTTAGGTCATTCAAGTCGTACCGAAAGTATTGCTTATAATCAACGTTGTCAAATTTATTTAGAATTTTAAATACTTCTATTAATTTTCCTCTCAATCTTCTTGTTTCTAGAGAATGTATATCCAGTTCTCGTAAACGTTGCACATATGATTTACCTCTCAATTCTGGTATTAATTTAGTTGCCCTTTTTTGAATCCTTTCGATTTTATCTATGTCCTTTTTGAGATATGGACTCCAAAACTGTACCGCGTATTCCAGATGAGGTCTAACTAACGATTTATAAAGAGGAAGTATTATATTTTTAGATTTATATTCAAAATTTCTTGCAATGAATCCTAAAGCTTTATTAGCCTTCTTAACAGAATCAGCACATTGTTTTGCAAATTTTAAATCCTTACTGATTAAAACTCCAAGATCCTTTTCCTCATCGACAACTTTGATATATGAGTCACCTATAACATAATTATATTCGATATTCCTGCTACCAAAATTTAAAACCTTACGTTTATCAATATTAAATTTCATTTGCCATGTTTTTGACCAATTGACTATTTTATTCAAATCACTTTGGAGTACTTGATAATCTTTTTCGCAAGTTATGTTAGGAATTTCCCTTTTTTCTTTTATAAAAAGGGAAAATAATTGTATATATTGTTTGG
>SEYY01006555.1:0-32500 GCA_009176605.1 Armadillidium nasatum | reverse complement strand
AAATGTTCGGAATCACCTGAGAACTTCGGGAAAAACTGAATATACCCTGGAAATTTCAGCTCAAGCAGTCAAATAATAATAAAAAAAAATTTTCAAACAAAATATAAGAAAATTAAGATTTTTTTTCTTTGTTTTTTTCAATATTTTCTTTTCTTTTGTTTCTTTTGACCTCTCTTTTCTGCTAGTGAAAGTTTATCTTTGTGTTTTGGTTTTAGATGCCCCCATAAAGATTGTTGAATATTTTTTTTCTTTGGGCATCCGGAGGTCCTCTTCTAATTTTCTGATTGCAGATGTTACATTTAGCTATTTCGAGCTTATCCTGAAACATTGTAAAGTACTAAAATACTGCAGAAGCTAATCTTTTAGTCATATTGACTGAAAGTTTAAACAAATTAATTTTAAAATAATGAAGCTAAATGATACAAGTTTGATACATGAAAATAAAATAACAATATGTATAAATACAGGTTATATTGATAATTTTAAATCTTACATTTTTGCAAACTTTACCTTAGGGTCTGACCTAGGAATCACTATTAAGAATCAGAATTTTTTATTTTTTTAAATTTTTTTACTTTTTTAAAACTTTCATTATGAACAATCTGCAATTTTCTGAAATATTTTCGGAGAAAATGCCTATAATCATTAATTTAAGTGACTGTTGGCAATTTTACCCCTTCCTTTCAATTAAATAAACCTCAATTAAATTTATATCCAATTTTCTTAATCTAAAATTTCATTTCTTTTAACCTCTTTATATATTTATATATTTTTAAATTCGTTGTTCAAAATTTTGCAACAGGGTTGCATCATATGAACGTGGGAAATGTTTGTGTTTTTACGATTTTCAAAAAATTGATCCTGCACAATCAAATTGAATATTACGTATATACATAAATTATTGAATTTACATCTTTTTATCCTAAAATACAACTTTAAGGTTGAAAAACGCTATATTTTATTTCCATTTATGTAATATCCTGTTCTAAGTAGTCATTTCTCCAATGTTATTTATTACTATAAAAATTCTAGCCTCATTTGTTAATTATTCATCAATCATCATCCAGCGCAAGAAACCGAGACTTCTCATGAGAACGTGATGAAAGTTTGCGCTGATCGGGAACTTTTTTTCGTGAACTTTCAACTATTTGGAGTACATCTTGAAACATTTCTTCGTCTTTTGTTAACCCAGGAAATCATGGCATATATTTACTCCTCTTTTAGCAGCTTCGTTGACTACTTGAAGATTTTGGACAATTGTCTTCATTTCAGGAAAGTGATCCATTTTTTTCCATTCATCGGCTGGCGTTTGAAGAAACTCATAGGGAGCATTCATAATATGGAAAAATTTCATTCATCCAGGGCCAATCAAATCACTCAGTGACTCCATCTCCTCTGAAATTGGCTTTAGGTTAGGTTTTCCAAAGGATGCCAATACACGATCCGTAGTACTTCCAGCACTTTCAAACTGGAGGAGCCGTAGCCTCATAATCTCTTTGTCTTCGTCAGGTACCATTTGTGAGAAAAGAGCCAATGGAACAAGCTCTTCACTCAGATACCAACTATTCCGCTAAAAGCTTTTTTCCCCTTGTCAGCAATTATAGAATCATGGTATGCAAACAGCTTCAGTTTCTCAACTAAAATCAAATCGGCTGAAACCGGGGCATACAATCCACCATTGCACGTAGACACTTACAGCAAACACACAGAAACGTTCCAATTACTTGAATTGATCTTTGGTTGCAACTTCTGACTTGGGAAACTGTTCAATTATCTTTCCAGACAATAGGACCATTTTCATAGTGTAGAGAAGTTTTGCCATCCATCTTGCTTTGTATAAAGCTCCAGGAGGCTTCATTGCTAAACTGCTGAGGTTTGGACCTTTTGTAACTAACAAAAGGTTGAGTTCAATAAGTTCTTGGTAATCCCCTCGAGTAGAACCTAACGCTAGGAATTCCCGGAAGCAATTTGCTAAGCTTTCTTGTCCCTTCTCAGTTGCTCTAGGAAATTAAGGATAGTAATAGGCTGCTTTATTAATTGGTAGAAGTGGCAAGTAGTGGTTCTTGAATCTGCAACAATTTATAACCAATTTATTAGTTAAAGCAAGTCACTTGAGTCTACTCAATCAAATAGAAAATCTTTTTGTTCAATGATGTTGTAACAGTATTAGACTTACCTAATAAAAATTGAAATATTTGGGCCGGATGAAGCCTCTACATTTAATGAATCCAAACAGTCGCTAAGCGTGACTTCTCCGACATGCCTACGACACGCAAACCACAACAAGGGACGGTGTGGCTCCCTCTGCAGGCAGACACATGCTGCAGTATGCTGTCCTGTGATGTAAAGAGTTAATGAATTAATTGTTTAATAAACCTATACTTTATAGCCTTACGATTAGTTCATTACTTAAAACCTCCACATTATTTGTAATCCTAGAGTTTGCTCAAAAATGATTTATTGATTTGAAATTTAATAAACTATTAATATATCACAAAATGTAATAAACAATTGCTCTGTTAAAGCCTCACCTGTATTCCAGGATGTCGTGTCAAAGACCATGCCTATGATGTTTTTGTCGCATTTCCAATCTATGAGTAGATTTTTTGTTGCAACAGAGACAACGTTACCATGTTTCAGACCCGCTTTTGTGGTTGAACTCGGAAGAGGTTTTACACCAAGAAGTTTAGTTCCATTGACTCCGGATACTAAAACAGGTAGACGATCATCAGTGTCTTTGGAGTCCAGGGTAGCCATCAGTTTTCCGTCCCAATGTACCACCATTTTTGGAGAAGGATTCCATTTGTCCTTTATTTGTTTGCTGATATGGGGTAGTACTGATGCTCGATATCGATGGGCTGAACTGGCACTTAGATTTATCTTTGAAACATCTCCTCCGCAGACAGAAACCATCATATGTACGAATGAGTTCATATTAGTATTACTAACGTTATTACTCACGCTCCAGGCAACAACATTTGGATTCTTGAGAATATCATGAGGAACAAATATGTGTTCACCAGATTTAATTTCCCTTCTGTGTCGCCATTTAATTTCAGAGCAGGCTGAGCTGGGTTCAGCAGTCCTTCCAACCGATTCATCACTAGAACTGCTGGTTGGCTCAAGCTCAACAGTTTCTTTGAACATTACCGAATGGTCTCTTTTGGGAAAAGCTTCGTCATAGGTTCTTTTCTGCCTTTTCTCGACAACTTTTGCATTGACTTTGTCAATTCCTGAATAAGATGCTTTCCTGTCAGTTATCATGCTTTGCATGAAAGCAATGTCTGCATCGATGGATTCTTTTTCCTTTGTTGTTTTATGTCGTTTCTGAGCTTCCATATCTTGGAGAACAGATTTCTTACAAAATTTCATGGTAGCATCTAATGTTGACATAAATTTCTTGATTCCTGGGTTATCCAAATGTCTTCGATTCTCGTTGCATTTCATTAACGTCATATATTCACATGTGCTTCCTTGATTATTTTGCCAATGTTGTTCCTTCCACGTATTGTAGGAATATTTGCCTTCGTATAATGCTTCAGAACATTATCAATTGTAAGAGATAATGCATCATTAAAGGTTAAATCCTTAAGGTTTGCAAGCAGGCAAAGAATTACTTGCCTCTTTGTTGGCAGTTTGCGTCCCTTGATTTCCTTGTCGTCGATACCAGGAGTGGTCCCTCATATCATTTGTATATATCGATCATTATGTCTAGTTTCCATTATGGTACATTTATATTACATATTAATCAATAGTAATCTGAAAAAAATAAAACTTAGTTAAATAACATTACTAAAAAAAGGTAAAATAAACATTCGTAACATTTTTTCACGAAAAATGTCTATTTTTCACAGTATTAAAATTTAAAGTCGCTTGTGCTAACTCATTGGTAATCAGATTGGAGAATAAATTCCCAGCGATTGTTTTTAGGCCAAAACCCGGTACCAAAAACCTGAACCGCTGTCCTCGACCAAATTTTGATTTTTGGGGGGCAGCTGAGACAATCTAATATATATATATATATATATATATATATATATATATATATATATATATATATATATATATATATATATATATATATATATATATATATATATATATATAATATATATATATATATATATATATATATATATATATATATATATATATATATATATATATATATATATATATATATATATATATATATATATATATATATATATATATATATATATATATATATATATATATATATATATATATATATATATATATATATATATATATATATATATATATATATATATATATATATATATATATATATATATATATATATATATATATATATATATATATATATATATATATATATATATATATATATATATATATATATATATATATATATATATATATATATATATATATATATATATATATATATATATATATATATATATATATATATATATATATATATATATATATATATATATATATATATATATATATATATATATATATATATATATATATATATATTTTATTTATTTATTTCGCTATCACCTTTCCCACTTTCGTAGGGTGGTGCCGGTTACAATTCTCTTGCAAATATACCCATTCTTATCTTTCAACCCCTTTCATCCACACCCTCCATCACACTCTGTCCTCCGCAAGTCTTCTACCCTCTTCTAAACTCAAATTCCTTTCACCCAAAATCTCTCTTACTCCATCCATCCATCTCCACTTTGGCTTTTAACTCCCCCTACCCCATCCACCTCGGATCTAAGTACCTTGCCCACCATTCTACACATATGTCCAAACCATTTTAGCACACCCTCCTCTACTCTAACAACGAAACCAATCTTTCAATTACACATCTCGCCTATTCTATCATTTCTAATCCAATCAATCCTTCTCAATTTACATATCGCTCTCAAACTTTTCATCTCAAAGACATTCAAACTTTTCTTCGCCCGAGCATTTAATATTCATGTTTCACACCCATACATTACAGAAGGTAAACACATTCATTCAAACATTCTTATCTTTATTTCTTTTGAAATTTTTCCTTTCTTCCATACTTCTCTTAGACCTCCCAACACTTTCATTCCCTCTACCACTCTATTCTTTATTTCTTTTTCCGTCCCACCCTTACCTTTCACCAATATTCCTGGATATTTGAATTTATTCACTTCCTCAAGTTTCCTTCCCCTCACTTCTACACCCCTCCATTCCTCCCTCCACATCTCTTCATCCCCACCTCCAATCCTCATAACTTTACTCTTCGCTGGATTGACTTTCAATCTCATGTTTGCACATTTCCCCTCAAACTCTCTCACAAGTATTCTCAACTTTTCTCCAGATTCAGCCACTAACACCGCATCATCTGCAAAAAGTAAAACATTCACATTCCATTCACCCTCCATATTTCTCAACCTAATACCCTTCCCTTCTCTCTCCATTTCTCTAACTACACCATCCATCAATAGATTAAATAACGATGGCGACATAACACACCCCTGTCTCAATCCCACTCCTATGCTAAACCAGTCCGAAAGTTCTCTCTTCACCCTCACTCTTAATCTACAATTCGCGTAAAAAGCTATCACCCCCTTCAGTAATTTCCCTTTCAACCCCCTTTCCATTAATATTTCGAATAACTTTCTCCTGCATACTCTATCATATGCTTTTTCCAAATCCAGGAAACATGCATACCCCATTTTATTTTTTTCATGCAATTTCTCTGCAATCATTCTCAGTGTGAATACCTGGTCTACACATCCCCTATTCTCCCTAAAACCCCTTTGTTCCTCACCCATTCCCTCACTTGTAAATTTTTTCATTCTCCTTCCCATAAATCTTTCCTATCACGCTCAGCAAACTGATCCCTTTATAATTTTTGAAAACCATCTAATCACTTTTTCCTTTGTATATGAGAACAATGCAGGAGTACTACCACTCCTGAGGCACTCTCCCTTCTCTCCAACACATATTAAACAATTTCACCAACCAGTCAATCAACTCTCTAGGTCCCTATTTTATCATTTTTCCAAATATACCATTCATTCCTGCTGATTTTCCTTTCTTTACCTTTCTCACCGCTACTTCTACCTCCTCTTTACTAATATTTCTCTCCTGATCCTCGCTAACTACTTCTCCACCATTTTCTACCCATCCATCCCGCAGCCGTGATCTAGGCCTTTCTGACTTATTTTCGCTTCCAAATCTGAAAGATTACATCAAATGTACCCGACTTGAAAGTGTGGATGGACTAAACAATAAGTGCCGTTCTATATTGGTTCAAAAAGAGGGGCAAAACATACTTTAGAAAGAGGATAAATGGATGGAAACATTACCTTCAAAAGAGTATTGATTTAGAATGAGATTATTTTCAAAAATAACTATCATGCTTATGAATGTTTATGAAAAAAAAACGATTTGTTCCTTAAACTTTTTGATTTCCCCTCGTATATATATATATATATATATATATATATATATATATATATATATATATATATATATATATATATATATATATATATATATATATATATATATATATATATATATATATATATATATATATATATATATATAATATATATATATATATATTATATATATATATATATATATATATATATATATATATTATATATATATATATATATTATATATTATATTATTTAATTTTTATATATTATATATATAATTTATTATATTTATATATATATATATATATATATATATATATATATATATATATATATATATATATATATATATATATATATATATATATATGGTAAAGGTTAAGAAGCTTTCTGAGCTTCGATATTTGGAAAATGTCGATATTCGAAAACATCGATATATCGAAATATCGATATGCCAATTCAAATTTTTTGATATTTGTGTTAATATTATTTAGTTTTCATTTCATGCATTCCTATTACTCTAATTATTTTTATAATTATTATTATTTAGTTTTCTAGTGTACTTAGCTCGACTTATCATAGCCTGAACTACCGAAGTTGCTGTAAAATACAGGCCAAACCTATACAAGAACGTTGCAATGAGATACAGGCCTACTGCCGTATTACACCACACATAGACACATTATATATATATATATATATATATATATATATATATATATATATATATATATATATATATATATATATATATATATAGAGAGAGAGAGAGAGAGAGAGAGAGAGAGAGAGAGAGAAAGTTAAACTAAAATTTCGCTATAAAAATTTTAAAACATCGATATAAAGGATATCGATTAAAATTGAAAATTTCAAAATATCGATATATAAGCTCAGAAATTAAAAGCCTATATATATATATATATATATATATATATATATATATATATATATATATATATATATATATATATATATATATATATATATATATATATATAATATATATATATATATATATATATATATATATATATATATATATATATATATATATATATATATATATATATATATATATATATATATATATATATATATATATATATATATATATATATATATATATATATATATATATATATATATATATATATATATATATATATATATATATATATATATATATATATATATATATATATATATATATATATATATATATATATATATATATATATATATATATATATATATATATATATATATATATATATATATATATATATATATATATATATATATATATATATATATATATAATATATATATTTTTTAGAAATGTTTATAAGATAAGGTTTAATTAAATCATTTTTAAATCATATATTTCAGTCATGTAATTCTCTCTCTGCCAATATTTTCTCATTCAAATTCATTGTAGATAATGAACAACAGTAAAACTCACATTTTTTTAAAAAGCAAGCTACTATCATACATTTTATTCCTATTTTCTTCTATGAACTCTTATAAACAAACAAACAATTAAATTATTATTCTTGATAATATTTTATTCGTAAAAGTTTTGAAGTAACTATCTCTCTTTCTTCCCTAATTATTCCATTCCTTTCTGTACCAATTCGTCTAAAACTTTTTATTTTATTTTAATTCACCCATCTTTCACAATTTTATAAATTTACTTTCTATGCTCACAATAATGCATTAAATCTATAATCACTTTATGAATAATGAATGCATCAATAAGCAGATTTAGAAATGAATTTGAAATGTCTATTCCAAAATGTCTTAAATCTGATTAACGAAGGAAGGATTGGACACTTCTGCTCTCGTTGCTACTTAAGGGATTATAATTTTAAGAAGTAAATATATTATTTCTTGCTTATTTACATGAATTTGTGTATTAATACGTTACTCCAATTTTTTAAAAATTGCGTGAAATATATTATTAAAAGTATTTAAGAACTTTGCTAATATTTTATCAATGTCTCCACGCATATTTAAAATAAAATAAATTGGAAAACTGTTTAATTAAATTATTAGGAAAAGTTTAAAAGTTTAAAACCAATAGAAATCCTAATTTTCAATATTAACCGAATTTCTTCAGAAATCTGATAATGTTTCAAGCATTTTAAACACGAATTGAAAAAAACAACATAAGACAAATAAAACCCTTAAGGCTACAACTCACAATGATACCAAAATGCTTGTTTCTGTGTTGAATAAATTCTCCATATAACATATATATATATATATATATATATATATATATATATATATATATATATATATATATATATATATATATATATATATATATATATATAGTATAGGGGGAGGACATAGTCCGAAGCGATGCAAATACACCCTATTGGGTCATACCCTGCGGAGTGATAGGATGGGCTAGACCATTCCGTTTTACTCCGTTGCCCTTTGGTTCGTTCCTTTTCGCGTTTCACCTTCTCACAATGTTTCTAGCGTGCCTTTGCTTCATACTGGAGTTTCTATGCTCCCACTACCTCTCCACCCCATATCTTCACATGTTCCCACAAATTTACAAAATTACATTACCTTTATAAAACAAAAAATAGCGAAAATCAGAGCTTCCTTGGAGATGCTTCGAAAGGCGGCATAAAAAAAATGCCCTTCATTCACCCTCACCCGATCATCACTTGAGAGTTGGCGTAATACGATAATGGGGATGGTGCCGCCATGACCCGGCGTCCGGTTTGCCCCAGTGCACTGTCTTCTTTTTTCATTAATTTCTGCAACATTCGTGGTCTTTTTTCTAATTTTCCCTTTCTCGATAACCATCTCTCTTCTATTAAGCCTCATCTCTTGTTTCTAACCGAAACTCAGGTGCTTGAGTGTGCTGACAACAAGCCTCATTCTGTTACCTCCTACTGTCTCTATCCTCATTTTTCAGCCAAAGGTAGTTGTTAAGAATATGTGCGCAACGATGTTATTGGCTCTCGTGTCTCTAATTTGGAGTTTCCTGAAATCTCTACTTTATGGCTAAAGCTTTCTTGGAATTCTACTACTAAATTTATTTGTTCTGTTTATTTGTCTCCTAATTATTCCAACTATCCAAAATTATTAGACTATTTGAACTCCATTCTGTCTTCTTCTCCTTTCTCAGAAATCATCGTTTTAGGTGATTTCAATGTTCACCACCGCCAATGGCTTTCATCTAGTTTTCATGATCCAACTGGTGAACTCGCCTAAAAAATTCTATCCAGAACAACCTTGAGCAGTTGGTGCAACTCCCTACCCGTATCGCAGGCCGTCTTGGTAATGAACCAAACATACTTGATCTTTTCCTTACTTCTTATCCTTCTCCTTATATTGTTAAACTCTTTCCTCCTCTGGGTTCATCCGATCATCTTCTTATTTCTGTTTCCTCTTCTATCTCTTCAAGTATTCTGCAAGAAAGACCCCTCCTGTTGAAAGGAAACGTTTCTGGCATTTCTGTGCTGCTAACTGGTCTGACGTGCGGTTGTACTTCTATGATTTCCAATGGAATGATTATTGCTTTCGTGGGAGGGGTCACTCGGAGTGTAGTGAGAGTATAACCAAGGTAATTCTCTCTGGCATAGAGGCGTAAATTCCATATTCTTTCTATTCTACTAAACCTAACAAACCTTGGTTTAACTCAACTTGTTCTCGCGTTATCCGCCATAGAGATGCTGCCTTCATAGATTATCTTCGTTTTCAAACTCCTGAAACACGTTCAATTCATATTTCATCCCGAAATCGTGCAAAATCTATACTTCGAAATACCAAAAACTCTTTTCTCCGCCACAAATGCAATAATCTTTCTGAATCCACTCCCTCTCACCCTTTCTGGCAGTTTGCCAAAAATGTCAACTCTAACTTTGCCTATTCCTCTTTCCCTACTCTAATTTCTTCTGATGGTACAACTGCCATTTTACCTTCTACTAAAGCTGAACTCTTCGCTCATACTTTTGCCTCTAACTCTCCCTTAGAGGATTCCGAAGCTATTCCTCCTCCTTCAACCCCTTCTAACTCTTTTATGCCTAACATTGTAATTTCTTCTAAAGATGTCATTTCTGCTCTCCCTAAGATTAAGACTAAGAAGGCATATGATCATAATGGTATTCCTCCTGCGGTTCCCAAAACTTGAGCTTCCAAGCTTGCATCCTGCCTTGGTAAATTCTTTCGTCTTTGTCTTTCTACTTCGACCTTCCTTTTTTGCTGGAAATGTTCGCTCTTTCAACCTTTGCCGAAGAAGGAAGACCCCTCTCAACCCTCTAACTTTCGTCCTATTTCTTTAACCTCCGTTCTTTCTAAAGTTTTCGAGACTATCCTTAAATGGAAGATTTGGAAACATCTCAATTCTTCTATTCTTATCTCTGGTCCCCAGTATGGCTTTCGTAAGAAACGCTCTACTGGTGATCTTTCTTCCCTACTTTCTGACTCTTGGTCCTCCACTCTTCGGGGTTTCGGTGAAAGTTTCGCTGTGGCGCTAGATATATTGAAAGCTTTCGATAGAGTCTGGCACAAAGCTATGATTTCCAAACTTTCCTCTTTCGGAATCTATCCTTCTCTCTAATTTCCTTTCCGGTCGTTCTATAACAGCTGTTGTAGACGACCACCATTCTTCCTATAAATCTATAAATTGTGGTGTTCTTCAAGGATCTGTCCTTTCTCCAACTCTTTTTCCAATATTCATCAATGACATTCTCTCTATTACTTTGTCTATACACTCCTTTGCAGATGTCTCCACCCTTCATTACTCCTTTCAATTCGAAAGACATCCCTCCCAACAGCAATAGATTCAAGAAGGATGTCCTTGGAGCAACTGACCTCTGATCTTTCTCGTATTTCAAAGTGGGACAGAGAAAACATGGTCGTTTTCAATACTTCAAAAACTCAATTCCTCCATCTTTCTACTCGACACAATCTTCGAAACAACTATGATATATTCTTCGAAAACACTCAACTCAAACTTTCATCCGTCCTCAATATTCTCGGTGTTTCTTTTTCTCGTGCTCTTTCTTGGAAAGATCACAGTATTTCTATCTCTTAACAAGCTTCTTTAAGAGTTTGGGTGTTCCGAGGAGCTTACAACATTTCTTCAATACGCCCCAGCTGCTTGCTCTGCATAAGGATGTTGTTCGCCCCTGTATAGAGTACGCCTCTCACATCTGGGGTGGTTCCACATATGCAGCTATTCTTGAAAATGTTTAATCTAGTGTTTTTCGTCTCATCAATTCTCCTGCTCTTACTAACTCTCTCTGGTCACTTTCTTCCCGTCGAATTGTTGTACCACTTTCTCTATACTATCGTTATTACAACGTAAATTGCTCTTCTGAACTCTCACGTCGCATACCTCCTCCATTGAGAAGGGCTCGTGCGGCACGACTTTCTAGTCTCATCCTTTCTCGGTAGAACTCTCTGACCCCACGCTCCCTTTATCTGTTTTCCCAATTTCCTTTAATTTGCACACTTTTTAACGTCGGGTATCGGGTCACGTGGCCATTAGTAACCAGATTTAGAAAGTTCCCAACTCTGGTGGAATTTAATAGGCCTCTGGCCTTTGCCTACCAGAGGAAGACATATATATATATATATATATATATATATATATATATATATATATATATATATATATATATATATATATATATATATATATATATATATATATATATATATATATATATATATATATATTATATATATATATTACAACATCTTTTTGGGTAAAATAAGAAGTTCTTATGTTCTTTCTAAGTTTAAAACAAGTCTATGATAGGAACCTAAAATTGTGAACAGCATTAATTATTCGGAAAACATAAATGAAATTAAAGATTATAATATAATAATAAATATAGATACCAAATAAAAAAATTTAAATTAAAACATAAATAAATAAATAAATAAATAAAGGAATTCCAAATAAAAATTAAATTAAAACATTCCATAATAAATGAATCAGATAAGACTCATAATAATTCTACCAAAACAAATGAAAATATAATAAAAGAAGAAATACAGATTGAAATCATTTAAGAAATGGATTGTCCTTTAAATGACCCAGCACATAAGGTCACAAATAATAATATAAATAAATATAATATAATATAAATAATACAAATTCTAGATACAAATTTATAAATATCCTTTTTCGAAGACTCGTTTGATACTCTATTAAAAATGCCAAATCAATTTTGGTAGGAGTAAAACAATCTATCACAAAAAAAAAAAAAAATAAATAAATGAATAAAAAAAAAAAAAAAAAAATTAAGAAAAGTATATCAATCAAAATTAATTACTAAAATGATTTTCTAAAAATTGAATAAATTTTATTTTTATTTTTCAAGCTTCCTTTTGAAAGTGTAGGCACCAATGAAAAAAAATAAATAAATCAGTAAATGAGTTTCGCAGGTCTAAACCAATCTAGTACCAAATTGAAAATAAAGACAATAAAATAATAAAACTTAAAATCCGAATATTTGATAAAAGTGAGTGAAAGAGAGAGACAGAGAGAGGAAATTGTAATATAATAATGAAAATAATTGTAATCGTTTGTCTTTTAAACATTTAAATCATGAAGAAGAAATATATTTAAACAACAATTAATAATTTTTATTCTTTTGGAATTTAATTAATATATGAATAATAACCAAGTGATAAAATAATAAAAATAATCAAAATTTATTAAAGTATACAAAAATAAAAATCAGAATATTTTCACAATATCGAATAACTGGAGTTTTAACTTTTTTAAAAAAAATTTAATTTTAGAAATAATCAATTTTTATAAGAAAAATTGTATTTAAAAAATAAAATAGATGATTTTTTAGAATCTGAAGAAAAGGAAATGTATGAAGAATATTCTTGAATTAGTGTTTAGGGAAAAATAAAATATATCTTTTTATTTATGGGACAAAAATAGGATTTTAGATAATACATAAAATATAATATAATATATATATTATATATATTATATATATATATATATATATATTATATAAAATTTGTTTTTTTTTAACATTATATATCTTGTGTACAATATATGAACTTTGTCCGTTCCTATATATATATATATATATATATATATATATATATATATATATATATATATATATATATATATATATATATATATATATATATATATATATATATATATATATATATATATATATATATATATATATATATATATATATATATATATATATATATATATATATATATATATATATATATATATATATATATATATATATATATATATATATATATATATATATATATTATATATATATATATATATATATATATATATATATATATATATATATATATATATATATATATATATATATATATAATATATATATATATATATATATATATATATATATATATATATATATATATATATATATATATATATATATATATATATATATATATATATATATATATATATATATATATATATATATATATATATATATATATATATATATATATATGTCTATCCCAACTTTCTATTTTTCATTAATGATCTTCTTTCTGTGACTTCATCTCCTATCTACTCCTATGCTGATGACTCCCTTGATTACTCTTTCTAATTTGAAAGGCTCTCCACCCAACAGCAGCTATTAGATGCAAGAAAGGTAGCCTAGGAGCAGCTGACCTCTGATCTATCTCGCATTTCAAATTGGGGCAGAGAAAACATTGTTGTTTTTAATGCCACCAAAACTCAATTCCTCCATCTCTCTACTCAACGCAATCTTCCATCTAACTAAGGTATCTTCTTCAAAACCACTCAACTCAAACATTAACCTCCCCTTAATTTGAAAACCTGACCCATACAAACCCTTCCTTCTCTGAAACCCACCTGTTCATCTCCTATTAGCCCATCCATCCCTACCCTATTCAGTAAAATTATTCTATACACTTTCCCCAAGACGCTAAGTAAATTATCCCTCTATAACTCCCACACTCAAATTTATCACCCTTACCTATATTCAAAGGAACCTGTCTATCTTGAGGTACAACACCAATTGCAAATATAAATTAAATAATCTTAACATCCATTCTACCACACTCTCACCTCTCCACTTATTCCATTCAAACACGTAGATTTACCTCTTTTTACGTTCTTCAAAGCTTTATCTATTTCTTCTGTAAGGATTCCCCCCTCATACTTATTTTCAATCCTCCCCTATCCTTCATCACAGCCACACTCCTATCCCCCTCACATTCAACAACCTACTAAGATACTCCATTCATTTTGTTAAAACCTCCCTTTCTTCCTGTCTTATTTCTTCGGTTATGCTCTTTATCCCCCTCCCCTCACCTTCCCTATATTCTTTACCTTATTCACCTCCTTCCAAAACATCTTATTACTTTCTATAAATGCCTCCACTTACTGTATGTGGAGGGATTTAGAGAAAGGAATGTCTTCTTAATTCTATCAACGCGTACATATACATAGGTGCAGGTCTTAAAAGCTTCGGATATGAATGAAACATCGGGTGATAAGTGCAAAGGCGAAAAATACCTAAAATCCAATTATTTCATTTTGGCTATAAATCTAATGAAGACTTGCAAATCTTGCTTTGTAAAAAGGTTGAAAACAAATAGATCTGCGGGTAATTAGGGAGTTTTTCCTGTGACGAATCATACGAGTATCGAAACCATGTAGCTGAATTCAGGCGAGGTAAGGAGGATTTCACGAATGACCCTGGAAGGGAAGAGCAGTGAGTTCATGGGTGCGTGAAAAGGATGAGGATGATACGTATACGCCTGAGGCGACATATGGGTCTACGCCCAGCTATCTGGTGGGGTATCAGAGCTCTCGGTTGGTAGGGTAGGTGTAAGAATGGCCGAGAGCGTGATCCCCTCAACCTGATCCCCCACATAGACCCATGTGCCACCTCTAGCATTAACGTATCGTCCGGATCCTATTCGCACACTTATGGTCTCACTGTTTCTCCCTTCCAGGGTCAATCGTGAAATCTTCTAGGCCTCACCAGAATACAACTAAATTGTTCCGATATTCGTATGATTAATTGATAATGGTGCATTAAAATGGAATGTTACTCTCCTATTTTTCTGTGAGCACATCTAAAATCTCTGTATGATGGGTCGTTGATGATATCTACGTATGTGTCTGAGTCTCTTGAAAGAGAAATATTCATGAATGTCACCTTACTATTGAAATATGTCTTATGCTATGCATGAATCCACTCTTTCTTAAGGAATAGTTTTTTTTTATTTATGTACTTGCCTTTTATGATGTACGTATTTATAGTTTCATGATAAGATCTACCTTCAAAAATTATTGTGACTTCATCAACTTATATATCATTAAAATAACTCAATCTTGTTCTCAACTCATAAGATGATTCACAGATATTAATAACTATCTATGTGAGTGTGTGAATTTAGGTAATGATTAAGGTTATTAATGAAAGAAAATTATATTAAGAGTAAATCTTGTTTATTGTAAAAGAATAGAAAATTGTAATATTATTTATATACTTATTTATCCCTCTTTGTGTATGTTACTGGGTAACAACAGGTGTTTGAAGAAATATAATTATCGTATTATGAAAAGTAATGTAAGAAGTTATGTAATTATAATAATTTATTATAAGTATATAATCTCATTACCCATACTTCAAGCTCTGTGCATAACAAAGTAACAACCATCTCTATGAAAAACCATTCTAAACATCCAGAGAATCATGCATCAACGTTAGATAAAAGTTACAATATGCATGAATAATAAAAATATGTATATGCAAATTAGACTTCGATTAGAAATATTAATTTATTTTCCGTCTTAGGGTTATGAGTGATGAAAAAAACGAAGAATACATCATTATGATCACATCAATGCTCAGTATTAACGAAAAGTTGGGTATAAGCGCTTAGTTTCTTTAATAAAATCTCTTAGAGATATTACGCTTTGAGTTTGTTCGTACTTTAAAATTTATATGATGTTTAATGAATTGAAGCATATGCTGAAGAACGTAGGATAGAAAATGTATTCAAAGTTATGCACGGTATGTATTAGAGGGATAACATTGCGAGTTTTTATCATATTAAAGTGTTAAAGTTAGAGGTTGCTCGAAGGTTTAAGGAATATATTGGAAGAGGTGAGGCGAAAATGTGAATGAAAGTTCAGAAAATTATATGTTAAAGAGATTTTAGCTATGAATTAATGCTAAATTTAAATTAAATATAGAGATAAATGTTGTACGAATAAGAGTTTAGGTAAGAAATGTATGTCGGTTTGTCTTTGATCATGCTTTAGTGGTAAAGCAAAGTTAAATACAAAGATTTAAGTTATGTGTTGATGAAGCTTAGGATAAAAATACATGGGAGTAAGTAAAATAAAAGTTAAAAGTTGGAGGTATGCCTTTTGATCATTTTTTTAGTAATAAAAATTTTAGTGAGCAATGGTGAATTAAGATTTATGATAAAAGATTTTCATAAAAAATATATGTAAGTTATGTAAATAGAATGTTAGAGAGAAGATGGCATGCGTTTTTATGTCAAAGCATTGAAAGTCAGGTAACTTAAGGAGATTAACGCTAAGAAGGCGTACGGATCTGATGGTATTCCTCTTGTCAAAACTTGCGATTCCAAGCTCGCACCCTGCATTGGTAAAATATTTCGTCTATGTCTTTTTACTTCAACCTTCCCTTCTTGTTGGAAACGTGCGCTCATTCAGCCTGTGCCAAAGAAGGGGGACCCCTCTCAACCTTCTAACTACCGTCCACCCTGCAATATTCCATTCAGTTTGAAAGGTGTCCCTAAGAACAGCAATTAATAAATGCAAGGAGGATAGCCTTGGAGCAGCTGAACTCTGATCTTCTCGTATTTCAAATTGGAGCAGAAAAAACAAGGTCGTTTTTAAAGCCTCAAAAACTCAATTTCTCTATCTTTCTACTCGCTACAATCTTCCACACACTTTAATATCTTCTTCGAAAACACAACTCAAGCCTTCCTCTCTCCTTAATATCTCCGGTGTTTCTTTTTCTCGTGATCTTTCTTGGAAAGATCACCTTATTTCTCTCTCTAAACAAGCTTCTAGGAGGTTAGGTGTGTTGAGGCTAATTCAGAATTTATTAACTCCTCTCCTGTTGCTAATTCTTTATAAGGGTGTTGTCCGCCCCTGTATGCAGTATGCGACACACATCTGGAATGGTTCCACTCATACATTTTTCCTTCAGAAGGTCGAGTCTAGGGCCTATCGTCTTATCAATACTTATGATCTCACAAACTCTCTCACGTCTTTTTCTGCCAGTCGAACTGGTACGTCACTCTCTCTATACTATAGCTATTACAGTGAAAACTGCTCTTCTTAACTCTCCCTTCGCACACCTCCTCCATTGAGGATGGCTTGTGTGACACGCCTTTTACACATTCTCATTCTTTCTGTGTCCAGCTCTCCTACCCCAGACTTACCCGATATGCTCAATCTTACATGTACTCTACTGGTAAAATCTGTAACACACTTCCTTTATCTATTTTGCCAACTTCCTATGACTTACAAACTTTTAAACGTCGTGTATCGGGATATTTCGGCATTTTAAATTGACTCAATTTCTCGATTGTTCCCTAACTCTGGTCGTAACTTGGTAGGCCTCTGGCCTTTGCCCACCAAAGGTATATATATATATATATATATATATATATATATATATATATATATATATATATATATATATATATATATATATATATATATATATATATATATATATATATATATATATATAAGTAATTGCGCACCGAAAGTCCGAATCAAGGGTAGGGAACCTGGGACTCCGTCCAAGGGTACCAATGATCCTGGGGCGGTAGCCCCATGGTATCCGTGGTGTTACAAAATCCCAGGGTGGGGTGAGACCCCCGAGGTGACCCCCAACCCCCCTTAACCTCCCAAAAAAATAAAAATAAAAAAATTAATAAATAAATAAATGAATAAATAAAAAATAAATAAATAAATAATATTTTTATTATATATATATATATATATATATATATATATATATATATATATATATATATATATATATATATATATATATATATATATATATATATATTTTAATATAATTTTTTTTTTATAATTTAAAAAAAAAATAAAAATAAAAAAAATAATAAATAAATAAATGAATAAATAAAAAATAAATAATTAAATAATATCTTTATTATATATATATATATATATATATATATATTATATATATAATATATATATATATATATATATATTATATATATATATATATATATATATATATATATAATATATATGGTAACCACCTTACCCACCCCACCCACCCCCAAAAAAATAGATAAAATATACATACTATATATATATATATATATATATATATATATATATATATATATATATATATATATATATATATATATATATATATATATATATATATATATATATATATATATATATATATATATATATATATATATATATATATATATATATATATATATATATATATATATATATATATATATATATACCCCACCATCCAGCCAGGTATCCGCTGTGGAGTCAACGGGTATTCGCGTGGCCGCCGGGGTCCGCGTTTCTTGTTAAAAACCCCGATCGAATAGAGCTTGCCCTATGGAAATCCTTTGCGAGTCTTATTATTATTATTATTTTTTTCTTCTTTATATTATGATTATTATTATTATTATTATTATTATTATTATTATTATTATTATATATTATTATTATTATTATTATTATTATTATTATATATTATTATATATATATATATATATATATATATATATATATATATACGGGGTTTGTGTGGAAAAAAATAATAGTTATTAATTAATTAAAAATTAATTAATAAAATTATTATGAAATTTTTGAACACGTGTTAAAACACGCTGCATCCCGCAGGAGATCACATCCCACATTACCGCACCCCCTTGCTCAGTAATAGTTTCAGCATAAGGAGCCATCACCGTCCCTTGGGAGTCGGATTAATACAGGTAAATATATATTACCACTTCATACCCTATAACCCCGAATCCTGCACAGGGAACCATTCACCCAGCCGTTTAGTAGGGGTTCGAGGGCTCGCTGGGGTACGCTTGTTAAAAAATATCGCACACAGAATGTTTCACTGTTGTATATTTTAAATCAATAATAAATAAATAATAACAGTATTAGAAAATAAAAAATAAAAAAATAAATAAATAAAAATAAAAATTAAAAATAAATATAAAAAAAATAATGATTAAAATGAAAAAATAAAAAAACAAAAATAAAAGCTAAAACAAAAAAGAAAAAAGAAAAAAGAAAAAATATAAAAGAAAAATAAAGATTAAAATGGAAAAATAAATAAAGAAAAATAAAAGTAAAAACAAAAAAGAAAAAAGAAAAGGAAAAATATATAAAACAAAATAAATGAAAAATAAAGTTAAAGATGAAAATAAATAAATAATAAATAATAAATAAATAAATAAATAAATAAATAAAATATATGTATATATAATGGCGTATGGGTATCCCATGACCTTACCCTAACCCAGCTTACCCAGCCCCGCATCAGCCATCCCAGGTATTAAGAACACACACACACATACACACACATTAGGTTATGAAAATTAGATTTATTAAAAACATTTTATTCAAAAAAAGTTTACATTTTTATTTTTTTCTTTTATATATATATATATATATATATATATATATATATATATATATATATATATATATATATATATATATATATATATATATAGCTAGGATACATTTATTTCAATTTTTTTATTATATAATTAGAAACTAGTGCATCATTACTAAATAAATTTTTACAATCAAAATGTGATATTATAACAGTCAAATCAATATGAGCTAACAAATGACATAAAAAATATAGGACATAGAGTGCACATAATTTCGACGGTAAGGGCTGTATAGGATAGCATAAAGATTTTATACTATTTACATTATTATTTTTAAAAAACATTTTCAAATAATTATTATTATATAAAAACAAGTTTAAATTTAAACTGTCAATATAAATAAATTCGTCATGCTTCGTACGGAATAATAAAAGCCAATGTCCATAGGCTTTCGTTCTTTCTGAAGTGTTTACAATAATACCAGTATCTTTATCCAGAATTATATCAGATATTTCATCAATAGCGAACACCCCTTTAAATCGTTTTTCATGTTTCAATAGGCTACGTATTTCATCTTCATCCATATTGTTTAAAAATAAGATAGTAAAATGTTACGTACTCTGTCAATTTCTATCAAGTGCTGGTGTTCCATATATACAATAATTGAAATAGCAGTTGACAGGGGTTTTTCAAAAGTAAACGTTAATTCCTAATGTTCCATGCTTCACAACATTCAGGTGAGAACCTGCATTTCCAGTTAAGTCTGCTGTTAAATCAAAAGCATATAAATTTGTATTGGTAGAGAAATCTGCCTTGTTAATGCCTGTACCTATATCCGAGCATGATACAGTGTTGGCAATCAAGTCATAGAATGCTCTAGCGCATAATCCTTCTCCGTTGTTATAGAGAGTTTTATAAGGTCTACCATAAGGTTGACCATTTACATGTAAACTGAGTTCACGAAGCCCAAAAGGTGCTATTTTATAGGGGTTCTTTTTGTAATTTCCGGCAAAGGCTGCATGTTCGACCATACCCAACGATTAACTTTTGAGGGAGCTGGCCCATGACAACATTACTGAGGTTTATCGTCGTTAAACCAGTTGCAAAATTAAATATTTTAGTTTCTACCCGTCGTACAGGATATTTAGCCAGTACTTGTAATTAATGATTTTTCAATCTCCATATGTCTCTGTGCCGATAGTTTTACCTTTCTGACGTAAAGATACGCGTCTTGTATTTGGAAAATTGGGGTGGGGGCTTGCGTTGTAGCTGTAGGTTTACTATGAACATTTAAAGCAAAAGGCGCTGCAGACCTGCTTAATCTTACACGTACGTCAACAGCTGGAAGTAATAATCTGTCCTGAGAGCTATTCAGTCTAATGTTTCTTTTACCAGTAGCATCCACTATTTTAGATTCATCTTTTAAGCTATAAAACCCTGTTGATTGGAGATGGGAGTACTTTGCATCTTCAGAGAAATTCAATAAAGTTTCTATAAATGTCCGATAAGGGTAATTTGCAGCAGAGGACCCTAGAGATACTTCGTTTAAAAAAACTTCAAGTTGATTGAAACAGCTGTATAAAAAATTCGAGGTCGGATACACAATGTGATCATTATCCGAAAGATCTGATCCATCTTCGTTTACTAATTTCACTTTTAAATATAGGAAAATATTACTGGGATCCAGGTAATGTTCAGAATTGCCGGGGATGTGAAACTCTACAGGGACGTCAGCATTTGTAACAGAATTCACAGGGTTAATACTTATAAAATTAGACTCAAGAATACTGGTCTGAGTAGGAAGCACTGGAAATAGATCTAATTCAGATTTACAGCAATCGATGCTAGAGGTGTGGAGGAAATGCATGTTAGCGGTGTTAAAGTTCGACTATTAATGAACATTTTTTTTACAAATGTAGCTCTATATTAAGGTCAAGACAGTTGCCATATTTTACATTTCAAATATATCTTTTATTTTTCTATTACACGCTTTCTTTTTTGGTTTACTTGTTTTCCTTTTCTTTATTATTTTTTCTTTTTTTACCTACCCTCTGACTCTTGTTAAGTCTCTTTGTTTTTTTACGCATACCCCTACGTCTAATGCCTTCACCAGTCATTTTACGCCTTATTTTACGTTTGATATCATCAAGCATTTCATCTGATGTTTCAGCTAAACGTCTTTTTAAGGCATTACGCGGCTCTGCCCCAGCCATAACATCTTGAAATGTACGAAGACCCTGTTCTAGCCGCTTTACCGGTTAAATATCTTCCTCCTGATTTAAATAAAGGTATGGCACGTCGCATTAATGATGTAAAGAAACCTCCTAGTCCATAACCCCTCTGTGTTCTCGAGCCTCTAAAAATATGTCGTTCCATTATTGAGACTTCTTTCTTCTTATGTGTAGTTTACACAACGCTGTCCCGTTAGTGAATGGGTAAGCTTTGCCTTCAACGTCTCTTATATATACACGAATTGACCCAAACTGAGATTTACTCATTGGTAAATAGTGTACACTGGGAAATGATACAAATTTCTGACCAGGTGGGAAATGAATTACTCTTAAGAGGGGTGCTTTTGTATTCCCGACGTATTGGTGTTCAACAATATCAGAATATACATATGCTGCACCAGGCGTCTCTAACAAATCTGATGAGGTACATAGAAGTTGTATAGAGTCTTTAGCTTCAGCCTTTGCATCGCTGCGTTCGAGATACTCTTTAACAGCAGGGCTATATCTCGTATAGGCCTGTAATGTAGAGCTGATTGACGGATCTATTTGCTTTACATCTTCTAAAGATATATCAGGGATATAAATGCAATGACGCATCCAATGGGCACGGTGGAAAGTGAATAACCTTTCATCTTTCAAATTGGTTGGCATGATTGATTTTAAAGTTACGATTTCATAATTTACGTTAGGTACTTTTTTAACATGAAAATACAAATCAGTACACATTCGGCTTGATAAAAATTTAGTGTTAAAATGTCCAAACAAGTCATCGAGAGAATTGTATTTTCCTCTGTCCACCGAAAACGCTTCCCAATAGAAATTAATATCCCCTCGACTCGCCACACCTAAACCCCCAACGTTCTTGATATTCAAACCTTCTTTAACAAATTTAGTGTTTCTTGAAATTATGAATGCTGAGTACTCTGAAGTTACATTTTCAACATCCCCATCTAAAATCATTTCGCATAATCCCTATTTCATACCTCTCCCTTTCAAGCTGAACATTCTGCAGCAATTCAGTAGTAAAGTCTGATATCTTATTGTCAGGATGTAAGTCCATAGAAGCTGAGGACGGTAGCGTTAGGTAAAAGTGATCTTCACTCTCCATGATGAATGTTAAGAATGTTAAATTTTTTTAACATCACTCGCTTTTATATAACTGTTAAACTTATCAGGATACCCTATCCATTTCACAAGATACTGTTTATTTTTTCCTTTACCTTTAAAGCCTAATATTTTTTCAATTTTATATAAATTACTCTTGTCATCAAACCTAATTTTTTGTACTTCTTGTTTATAAAACCCTCCTTTTATTTGTTCACCATCTAGATCCTTTAGATAATATAATTTTAACCCATCTCTGGGAAACTCTCTAATAGAATCTATTTTAAAAACTTCTTTTGACCATCCTGCTTCATACCCCTTCCTGAAATTACCTGCAGTTCTTGATACTCTTACATAATCATCAACTTTAATACCTGTATTGTCTTTTATTTTACGGACATCCCGTTGATCAGGTGAAGGTTTTGTTTTAATCATCTCTAAAGGTGTTTTCTTAATTGTTCTATGATACGATCTATTGTAAGAGTAGGCCAAGTCTTGTAAAATATCAATATATTTAAACGTGTTCATCTTAGTAAAGTATCTATGCATCCTTTCCTTTATAGTTCTTTGCACGCGTTCTACTATAGCCGCCTTTATTAGGAGAAAAAGTGTTGTAGTACCCCATGTCATAATCAGACACAAGCTCTTGAAACTCGGGTCCGAGAAACTCTGTACCTCGATCAGAATGTATTATAGATGGACGTCTGTTAGTCTCTTTTATAATATCTCTTACTGCTTCAGCTACAGTCTTTGATTTTTTATCTTTTAATGCTTTCATGAATAAGAATCGGGAAAAAACATCGATTACGAACAATATATATTGGTAACCATCATTATATACTTTATATTTATTCATATCTGTTAAATCTATTTGCCAAATATTATCAACATGATAGGCTAGAGTTTTCCGTGTTTTAAATTTTTTACGTACTGGTTTATGCAAAGTAAATGCTTCTTCACCTTCTAAGTAATATTTTAATTCTTTTTTATCAACGCCTGGAAACCGTGAGGCAAATTTAGAAAAACCTCCATAACTATAGGGCTCTCTAACATTAAAATAGAATTTATCAACTGCTTCTTTAGCTTCCATATTGAGTAATGACCAGAAATATTAATAACATATATATATATATATATATATATATATATATATATATATATATATATATATATATATATATATATATATATATATATATATATATATATATATATATATATATATATATATATATATATATATATATATATATATATATATATATATATATATATATATATATATATATATATATATATATATATATATATATATATATATATATCAGAAAACAAAGGGTATAAAGATCAGAAATAAATCAAAAATAATTTTATTATTTAAAATACATTTTATACTTACTGTAATAATGGAAGACACTCCATTGTTACGATTTTGAACTTCACACTCATTTGAAAATATTTTATGAATGAAATTTATAGTAAAAAGAATTGGCAGTTTCGAATGCAGTGTGAACATATTAAGATCAATTCGTTTGATAACAGAAAGTAAGAAAAAGAATACTTCGTAGATAATTCACGCGATACGTAAATTATAATTTAATAGTATCTTAGTTAAGGAAGTGAGATACTTAAGCGTGTGACCTTTATTAATCTGGGTCATTTTATATGATCGTCATTTCATTGATCGTAATCTACAAAGGTAGTAACCCGACAAAAGGGTTGATAGAATAGATTGGAGAAGTAAAATTCCTCCTGAATAATTGGAGAATAAAAGGAGAAGTAGGATTCCTCCTGAAGAAATTAAAAGAAATAGGAGAAGTAGAATTCCTCCTGAAAGAAATTGAATAGATCGGAGAAGAAGAATTCCTCCAGAAAAGAATAACAGGAGAAGTCGAATACCTCCTGAGAGATATAAGTAAATTAATAGGAAAAGTAGAATTCCTCCTGAAAGAATTTAAATATATTGGAGAAATAGAATTCCTCCAGAAAAAAACAACAGGAGAAGTTAAATACCTCCTGGGAAGAGTAATAGGAGAAGCTGAATACCTCCTGAAAGAATAAATAGGAGAAGTAGGATTCCTCCTGAAACCAAGTATTTTAACAAGCGAAGCAGAAGTCTTCCTTGAAGAAGACAAATATATAAAGTAAATATTAATTTCCTTTATTGAAATTATTTTCTTTAAATTGATTGAAAGGAATATTATTTTATCGAATATTTATTATTCACCCTTATATGTTTTTTAAAAGATTTAACGAATTCCGGGCTCACAAGACACACCTCAGTCTACTCCGGACTACGTCTTGTGACAATTGGGTTGCCTGTCCGGGATATTGCCTCTTCTGAAGTTGGGAAGAGCTCATTCTGAAATATTCTTGTATAAAAAGAATTAATAATGGATTTCGATAAACTGTTTAGATTATGCTGTGTCTTAGAAATTAATGGAAGAGAAGCGATAGAGTTTATCGAAAAAGAAAGACAAGAAATAAAAAGAAAGAAAGGAAAGAGAAAAAGAAAGAGGTCATGAAATCAGAATAATGGAGATACGATTAGGAATCACCAGAAAATTGGATGAGAATATTGAAGAATTGCACAGCGAAAAGAACAAATCAGCGGGTGAAGAAAGAAAATTTGAAGAGAAAAAGAAATTAAAAAATGAACTAGCAGAAATAGATGAAATAGATGTTCTTCATTCCACTTCTAGAAGTGAATTGTCTCAACAAATAACTCCTAGTCGGGAATCTCTCATGAAAGAAGAGAATTCTTTTTCTCAACCTGAAAGTTTTGCTGAAAAGGAAGCAACTTTACCGCGAAATTTTTCCGTTTCGCTTGCATTTTCTTCTCGCTCTGATAAATTCGAGCATAGCGGAACTCCAATTCCAAAATGGGAAACTGTAGATACACGAGAGACTGAAGAGGGAGGCTGTTATGATGAGATAACTATTTCCTCAGAAAAGGGATCACGAATTGAACGATAAAGAGTAGAAAAGCCAGAATTCGAATCCTAAACAAGAGTCGAATCCATAACAAACTCAGAAGATTCTAAAATAATGAATGAGAATTACGTAACCATTTCCGTTTCACGTCTATTAGTAAACGATTTTCAAAAGCATGATTCGATTAACAGTTCTGCAGCTGAAAAGGAAAAGATCGAAAACGTCACGGATAAAGATGTAGTTAGTATAGAAAGTAATTATGATTTGCCTGTAGAAAAGAATTGTTATCATTCAATATCCTCTAAAGAAATAAATGACTTTAAAATTAGTCATGATCTAGAAACAGAGGAAGAGGATTCGGTGGAAGACCATAATATTGCCGTAATCCCAGAATTAACATTTCAAAGTGAGGATGCAAAAGTAGAGTCTGATTGCTGTTTACACTTTTCTAAACCATCTTCGTCTTCGTTATGTTTTCCTTCAAGTTTCTCTAATAGTATGGAAGAGAATGTAATAAAAATGAAGAAGAGAAGGAAAACGAATTATCATAAGAGAAATGAGAATGATGTGGCTCAAGCTCTTGGAAGTAATTGTCCTAAGAGGGTCGAATTCGCTGAAGACAGTTCTGCATGTAATATCGGCTCCTCACCAGAATTTAAAGAGTCAGTTCAAGGAGCTAGTTTAATATTACTATGTTCTGAAGGAAGCAAGGAACAGAAAGCCGCACTTTCGCAGACAACCAAAAACCCGATTATGTTGCTCAACCATCTTCGAAAAGGTGTGGAATACAAGATGCTTGAAGAATCAGGCGACACGCAATCAAAAACTTTCAAATTCAGCGTTACTGTTAGAAGGCAATGCTTGGAGGGAACAGGTAGCAAAAAGAAATTGTCTAAGTCTGTTGCTGCGAAGGAAGTTCTCAGTAAGATGTTTAGTCTCATTATTCCCTCCTCTATGGATATTCAATATGTCCCGCTTACATTACACCTTAATTAATTGCATATGCCGCAGAATCTAGCGGATAAAATTGTTAAAAGTGTATGTGAGAAGCTCCTTTCCCTGACATCTGAAAAACCAACTCCTGCTCGTAGAAAAATTCAACGAACTAGACAATACAAATATAGAAGAAAGGGAAAGTTTATAGCGAGGAGATACCAGGTAACTCGGAAAAGATCTAAGTTTCAGAATTTTTAAATGGACGATGATTCCGAAAAAGGCACATTCTAACGAAGAATTAAATAATAATAGGAATGTATTAATAGAATTTAAGAAATTTATGGAATTTCTTCTTGAGAAGGGGCGTGTGTAACAATGGAAGACACTCAATTGTTACGATTTTGAACTTCACACTCATTTGATAATATTTTATGAAAGAAATTTATAGTAAAAAGAATTGGCAGTATCGAATCCAGTGTGAACATATTAAGATCAATTCGTTTGATAACAGAAAGTAAGAAAAAGAATACTTCGACGATAATTCACGCGATAAGTAAATTATAATTTAATAGTATCTTAGTTAAAGAAGTGAGATACTTAAGCGTGTGACCTTTATTAATCTGGGTCATTTTATATGATCGTCATTTCATTGATCGTAATCTACAAAGGTAGCAACCCGACAAAAGGGTTGATAGAATAGATTGGAGAAGTAAAATTCCTCCTGAATCATTGGAGAATAAAAAGAGAAGTAGGATTCCTCCTGAAGAAATTAAAAAAAATAGGAGAAGTAGAATTCCTCCTGAAAGAAATTGAATAGATCGGAGAAGAAGAATTCCTCCAGAAAAGAATAACATGAGAAGTCGAATACCTCCTGAGAGATATAAGTAAATTAATAGGAAAAGTAGAATTCCTCCTGAAAGAATTTGAATATATTGGTGAAGTAGAATTCCTCCAGAAAAAAACAACAGGAGAAGTTAAATACCTCCTGGGAAGAGTATTAGGAGAAGCTGAATACCTACTGAAAGAATAATTAGATTGGAGAAGTTGAATACCTCCGGAGAAGAATAAATAGGAGAAGTAGGATTCCTCCTGAAACCAAGTATTTTAACAAGCGAAGCAGAAGTCTTCCTTGAAGAAGACAAATATATAAAGTAAATATTAATTTCCTTTATTGAAATTATTTTCTTTAAATTGATTAAAAGGAATATTATTTTATCGAATATTTATTAATCACCCCTAGACGTTTTTTAAAAGATTTAACGAATTCAGGGCTCATTGATTAAAAAGAATATTATTTTATCGAATATTTATTAATCACTCCTAGACGTTTTTTAAAAGATTTAACGAATTCAGTTCTCAAAAGACACACCTCAATCCACTCCGGACTACGTCTTGTGATACTTACATACTGGAAACAATTACATAATCAGATTGTATATTCACATATTGAAAATATTTTTTAAAAAGAGTACATTATATATATATATATATATATATATATATATATATATATATATATATATATATATTATATATATATATATATATATATATATATATATATATATATATATAAAATATATAATATATTGCAATATAACACTATTTCATATATTTTACAAATATTTTAATATATTACAGTCACAAACATTTTAAGCACAATATTTTAATAAACACGTTGACTGCCAGAAAATGGGGCTGAGCCCGTTTTTAAATTTTTTTTTTATTTTTTAACCGATTGAGCTGAAATTTTCAGTATATATAGCTTTTTTCCCGACGAAAATAGTCCATTTCTAACGTTTTTACGAGTGATTAACCGTTTAGAAGTTATTTGGGGTCAAAAGTTAAAAAAAAAAAAATAGTGGGGTCAAACCACTGGTCCACCTGAAATTTTAATGAACAAGTAGCCCCAATATATGGATGCTGTACAAAGAGATTTTTTTTATCACGTCTAGAAAAAAAGAAAAGGCACTCAAATTTTTTTTTGAAAAAAAAAATTAAAAAAAAAAAAATTAAAAAAAAAAAAAAATTTTTTTTATTTTTATATATTGTTTAGAGAGGGATAGGTCTATAACTTACGTTTATAACATTATAAAATAATATTTGTTTGAAGAAAGATATAGTTTCTCAAACGTTTAAAATTTTTGAAAATTGGCACAAAAATGGACCTCATTTGAATAGCTATATCTCAAAAATACCGAATCAAATCGAATAATATATTGAAAAGAATTTTTAGCCCTATCAATTTCTATAAACTCACAAAAATTAAACTATCTAATCATTGTAGTTTTTTTTTAAATTTTTTTTTTTAAAAAGTTGGAAATTTTTTTTTAACAATTTTTACTTTCGATAGTTGGTAAGTAAGGGTAATAAAATTTTTCTGTACATCTGACAGCAAAACTTTATAATAAAATTTTGTAGCCAATAGCCTTAGGAACACACACTCTAAATTTGAAACCAAAAGATTTTTTTATGTGGCCTCACCGTAGATTTAAACATTCCTAAAATTTCTGAAATAACTTCTAAACTAACTCTCTCGCAAAAACGTTAGGAATGGAGTTTTTTCGTCGGGAAAAAAGCTATCTATATTGAAATTTTCAGGAGAATCGGATGAAGTTTTTTTTTTTTTTTTTTTTGTGCCTTATGACCACCGGTGCGTCTGATGGCATTCAACGTGTTAAGGGTATATTTCTCGTTTATCGAGTTGTCCACTTCGTTAAATATCATTTTTAAAGCCGCTGCTGATCCATGAATAGATGTCGATTTACAGTACTACTAGAGGAAGAGCATGAAAAATATTGCTCACTATTTGGTTTTCGTCTAAACATTAAAGTTAATAGATTTCTATCGGGATGAGACACTTTCCATGAAGTAAAATCGGATATAAATTTGTTTTTAAGTGTAGAGACCATGTTTACGGTTCAACGATTGCTTCACAACTGATGAATTCTTTCACTGACCAGAGCGAGGAAAACAAAATAAGCCTAACCCTATAAGCCAAACGCTAACGTATTTACCCTGAGGATAATTAGGTGTTCAAACTTAGGCTTTAGGCATAAGTTTAAGCCTAACACACAGGTATTTACACTAAGGATAAATAGGTGCTTATCCTTTTTTAGGCATAAGTTAAGCCTAACGCTCAGGTATTCAACCTTTTATTAGGGTTATGGTAAGCCTAACGTTCAGGAATTTTTATCTATTAACCATTTCAATATTACATTAGGCCTAAATTATCAAACTTGTTATGTTAAGCCTAAAAAGAATTAAAATTTTAGCCAATCTCTCATAACATCTGCTTGCTTTCTTAATCTTTCAGCCGAGGGATACGGATTCTTTCTTACACGCGTTCTAGTTAGCCCTAATGGTGGAGTGCCTGATGACGTCATAGCTCTAGGTATGTTTAAGGGTAGAGTTTCTGGCATATCTTGTACATTCTCTAATTCTTCAAATATATTTGTATTTAGTATTAGACTCCGTGGAAGATTAATATTTCAAAGTTTTTGTTTTATTATTATAGGAATGTTACTGGAATTCTACGCCAATTACGAACCAAATCAGAAATTAGGTCTATTATATTTTATCCAGGGGTAGGTTCATCAACAATTATGATTTGCCCTGTTTTATCCCACACTATCTGATTTTTTAAAGTATTAAATAGTGCAATACCTCTATTCTTCACTGATATAGGAAGACTGTATTCTAAAATAGTTTTCAAATCTTTTTCTTTGGTGTCTTTAACTTCCTTTTCAGGCATAGATACTGCATCATTGTTATGACCATATTTTTCTTTTAAATCTACTAATTTTTGCAGCATGTCTTGATATTTCGTTCTTTTTCATGTATATTCATGTTAAAATTTAAAATTGTCATAAGTTCATTTTCAATATTGTTAGTTGTTCCATTTTAGGTTCGTATAATGTTATAGTTAATGGCTGCTGAATATACAGGGGCAGACTGGTATTATTATTATTTTTATTATTATTATTATTATTATTATTATTATTATTATTATTATTATTATTATTATTATTATTATTATTATTATATTATTATTATTATTATTATTATTATTATTATTATTATTATTATTATTAATATTATTTTTATTATTATTATTATTATTATTATTCATTTTCTCGTAATCTGAGTAAGGAATAACAGCTGCTTTTTTCATTATTGAGAAGTTAAGAGTTTAATTAATATCGGCATTACAATAGAAAATAATAATGGTAGAAATGCTCCTCCTGTCTGTAACAGTTTCTTTTTATTTGCAAAATTCCTCTTCTTATTTTTACGAGTAAGTTTTTTAAGGATGCTGCTATGACGACGTAACTTCTGTATATGAGACTTTTTTATAGGAATCATACCTTTTATAAGGTTTAATTAAACATATTTCAAAAATGCATTCAGCAAATGTAGTTCTCCTCAGATATTTTTCTTTTTCACCTTTGCTGAGATTCTTGTAATTTTGTAAAATAGGTAGAAATTTTTTCAGTAGTTTAGTCATTCTGGGATATATACAGTATCAACTTCCGTAGGTAAGATAATTGTGCGCAGTAGTACCCTGATGGTGTTTTTAGGATGAAGGTTACACAGTAAATAACCGTGAGGATTTGAAGTCACTTCTTTATATACTTTTAGAAACTCTTTTCGTTGTAAAGGGAACATTTGTGTAGCTAGAACATTTATTTGATAAACATCTCTTCTTTGTCCAAATAATATTAAATATTGAGTATTCAATGATACATCACGCATGTATTTATTCTGATGGAATATATTTTGAATTATGAAGAAAACTGTTATATTGAGATGGTGCGAAAAAACAGTAAATGTTTCAGCTATTTGCTCATTCATTTGATGCATTAGATCAGCGGTTTGGGGTACGCGTCCTGGTGGTACGCTGCTATATTTGGGGTCAAAAAAAATATATGAAACTTAAAAAAGTATGTAAAAGAAAATTTTAGAATATAGATTACAGAATATCAATTACGAATTAATTATTGTTCGATATATTATATATATATTTATATATTTATATATATATATTATATATATATATATATTATATATATATATATATAAATTTTTATATATATATAATTTATATATTAATATATATTTATATATTATATATTTATATTATATATATTATAATATATATATATATATATATATATA
>SEYY01006554.1:62500-67575 GCA_009176605.1 Armadillidium nasatum | reverse complement strand
AAGCTTTATGCATCCATCATTATTCCTTACTGAGGTAACCACTTTGGTATCATCTGCAAACTTAAAAACCTTATTTAAGACCTTTGTCTAAATCATTTATATATATAAGGAACAAAAGTGGTCCCAGCACAGAACCCTGTGGGACCCACTCTTCACCGTTTCCCATAATGACTTATTACCATTAAGTAATACAACTGCCTTCTGTTCTTTAACCACTCTTTAATCCAATTGTGTACCATTCCATCTATACCATACTGCGACAACTTTTGCATCAGCCTAACATGGGGTACCTTATCAAAACTTTGCTAAAGTCTAAATATATGACATCAACTGGTACCCCTTCTATACATTCAGTAATATATTCCATAAATTCTAGTAGATTTGTTCTGACATGATCTACCCTTTCTAAAGCCATGCTGGGAGTTATATAGTATCTTGTTATCATCTAAATGTTTCTCTATATGACTTTTCAGTAACTTTTCCAAAATTTTCACAACCAGAGATGTTAAACTAACTGGCCTATAGTTCCCTAAATCTTCCTTACTACCTTTTTTAAAAATGGGCACCACATATGCCGTTTTCCAGTCCTCAGGTACCTCTCCAAAAGCAATAGATCGCTTAAAAATCAAATACAGTGCCTTTGCAATACTGCTACTCCCCTCATTTAAAATTCTACCATACACACCATCCGGACCCGCTGCCTTATTTGGGTCAATATTTCTAGTAAAGATTTAATTTCATTTAACTCAATTTCAAATTGTACACCTATTTACATGTATACTAGAGCTATTTTTCTAAACTGCTATCCAACTTTTCCTCAGTAAACACTGATGCAAAATAAGCATTGAAAATATTAACCAATTCCTTATCTGAACTTACTAAATTTCCATCAATTTTAATTGGGCCAATTTTCTTATCCTTGCTTTTAAATTTATAAAAGCTAAAAAACTTTTTCAGTCTTTATTACTTTCCTTGCCAAATTAATTTTTTCCATTCTCTTTGCTCTTCTTATTGACTGGTTAAGTCATTCCTAATTATCTTATATTGTTCCAAATCTTCATCCCTGCTCCTGCCTTTGAATATTTAAAACATCTATGCTTTTCACTGATTTCTCTTTTATCTCTCTACTCCACCAATTAGGTTTTCTATTTGCCACCCTAATGGATTTATCTTTAAAACACACAGACTGAATGTTAGCCAATATTTGCTTGAAGTATTCCCACATGATGAAACAATTTTGACCATTAAACTCCTTATCCCAGTCAATTTCATCGAGCATTGCTCGGAACTTGCTAAAATCTCCATTTCTAAAATCTAATATCTTTCCCTATTGATTGCAATTCCAGTTAAATCTAATATATAGTGATCACTAGTTCCTAAAGTCTCCCCAACTTTCGATATCATTCACCATATTTTCATCATTTGTTAATATTAAATCTAACAATGCCGCATGCCTTGTTGGTTCTTGGACCATCTGACTCAAAAAGTTGTATAGAATACAATTTACAAATACTGAACTTCTATTAACTATACTACTCAAAGTATTCCACTCAATGTCTGGAAAATTAAAATCACCCAATATGACTACCCCTTTTACATTATTTTCACACGCTACCTTGATTTCCTTCACCATTTCTTCATCTAATACTTGACTCTGATCAGGAGCTCTATAAAATGCTCCTATCCTGTATGATTTATTATACATAAGAATATCTACCCACAGAGATTCCACATCCTGGTTTGTTTTAATGTCAGCTATTAACACCAATTTGAAATTGCTTTTAACATAGAGTGCTACACCTCCACCATTCCTTCCTCTTCGTTGGTATAGGAAAAATGAGTATCCTTCTATTTCATATTCCTGTAAGGAATATCCGTAAATTGGCTCATTAACCCATGCTTCTGTTCAACATGATTTAAAGACTTCTTGGTTGGGCTGAAAAGTGGCAAATGAATTCAATAATAAAAAGTGTAAAGTTATTCACGTAGGCTATTCTAATATTCAATTCCCATAGGGAGAATGGCTTGAGTCTGTAGGTAAAGAAAAATATTTGGATGTGCTTTCAGCAATAGTTTAAAAGTGTAAGAACAGTGTTTAGAAGCTAGAATAGTTAACAGAATCCTAGAATAATAAACTGTAATATTAATTGCAAAAGTAAGGTGATCATCAGGCTCTATAATTATGTTAGATTACTGATTGAGTAATGTACACAGGTTTGGTATCCTTATTTAAGAATAGCATTAATATGCTAGAAGCAATACAACATAAAGTAACAAGAATGCTTTTTGGTATTAAAAAGAAATTACAAAGGTAGGGTTGAAAGAACTGGGGATATTTTTTGTAGAAAAAAGTAAAGATTTCTTGGAGGTGAATTCAGATTTTCGAAATGTTTCAATAACTCACAATGTAGATTAAGTTCTTTTTACTAGATCCCAATAAGCACAGAAGGTCATAAAAAAAGAAAGAAGGTATGCTATCTAGATTGAGAAAGTATTTTTTCAGCAAAACAGTAGTTGATTTCTGGAAAGGTTGCCATAAAATAGCATTGATATAACAATCTTTTAAGAAAGGTTGGATCAATGTATGGATGATCAAGGTAAAGTATGAATGACTATTTTTAAGGCAATATATTTTTGGGTAATTTTGAAATCTTTTGTGATATCTGGGATTTTATGTTAGTCGAGTTTAGATAACCCATTTATTTATGGTTTGGTTTACTAAACTGCATGTTGCATGGGAAAAGTATGGTTAGCTTGATTGTTTGCATAGAAAAAGTTGGGTTTGATGAGCCGTTCATAGTGAATGGCAACTTAATTTTTTTTTTTACAGAGCTTTTCATAGGCCCTTGTAGCTTCAACTGTCTCTATTTTCTAATGTTTTATATTCTCAGTATATCACTAAAATATATGGTACTCTATTAGATACTGACCATTTTGAATGCATGGTGGTATGCGTTAGTACTTTATTTTAGCCTATACTTTTATCTTGAACAGGGTTTATCTTAAGTGCTATTACCATGTATATATATATATAAATATATATAATATATATATATATATATATATATATATATATAATATATATATATATATATATATATATATTATTATATTAAAATTAAAAAAATTAAATTTTATTATATATTATATATATATATATATATATATATATATATATATTATATATATATATATATATATATATATTATATTATATATATATATATATATATATATTATATACCTGACATCTACACACAACATCAGCTGATACAGCAAGCATATCAACTACTTTTCCTTTTCCTTCATCTCCCCATTGGGCCCCCAAAACAACAGTAACTTTATTTTGGGGTTGCTTGGGAGTATATCTAGACATTTTAAGTCAAAGGAAAAGAAAACAAATCCCACAAATAACAATCTGAAAGCTTTAAGGCACTACCCTTTTCCGGTGACCGAAGCCGACTTTTCTCCTTGAAAGGGTAAGGAATATTGAAATAATTGAACAGAATAGGAATGCAAAAAGTTTCAACTTTCAATATGCACCGATATTTTTTTAAAAATTATTCAATATATCGAAAAATTTCAATGACTTTTTTTTTTCAATTTATCGATTTTTTTCAGTTTTGAAACATTGATATAGTTTTATTCTGTTCCAAAGTCTTTAAGTAGATAAAGCAAAGTCAAATTTTTCTGCCTCTTTTAAAAATTAAAACAACTGGTATGTAGTTTTTCGTGTGAGTGTGCCATAGACTTCATATAACAAATTTTTAAAAATGAATATTGATATATTTCTTAAAGTATCGATGGTAGTTAGATATTTTAAAATGATATCGATTATCAAATTATCGATACTTTTTACTTATCGAATATTCCTATAACATACTTCACCGTGGTTCACTCTTCAAAAGACTACGTTCACTTCCATTGGTAAAGTACCAGAATTAGTATTTGGTGAAAAAAAAAAAATATAGTGATAAAACTAAAATATAAAATAAAAAAATAACATTTTTTCACTGTTTAAAAGAAGATGAAATAAGTTGAAAAAAATTTTATGTTCTAAAATTTAAAAATATTATTTTAAAATAATATTTCTAAAGTGAATTTTCTTTACACAAATTTTTACTTCTCATGAGAGTTATGTGAAAAGGATTTGCAAGAATTATTTCCAACAATTTAGTGAAATTTTGTCTCACGTACCACGAGAGAGTTGCTATAAAAACTATTTAATGCTTTCCAATTTATCTAGTGTATATACTTTTTATATATTTTATGTTTGATAGGGTTTTGTAAAGTTGGTTTTTTTGTATCGATTAACATTTGTTTCAAAAAACTCGGCTAAACATGATCTTTTTATCAAATCATGTTTGTCTAGACGTTTTTAAAAATGTAAGATTTTTTGCTTGTGCATTACAAGTCCTCATAATTCGAAGGTATTAGGTCTGAGTTATATTTTCTTTTCAACTCTTTCTTACTATCATATTTATTGCCTTCTACTCAAATATATAACTGCATAACGTTCTCAATTATATTGAATTCGTATATGAAGGAACTTCAAAGATCAACAAAATCTTTTGAAAAAGTTCATAGTAAGTCTCCTCTTATTACTTTTAATTGTAACACTAATTACGACCCTTCTCTTTCAGGTCTTTTAATAAAAGCTTAATCCAAAGATTTTATATTGCAGGCTTCAAACCTTCGCTCAGGATTCATTTAACGGTTAGGTATATACATTAGAGAACTTGCTCATTACACCTTTGCTCTTTATATAAGCCACACTGCGTTTTATTAAATAAGTCACATATTATCTAAAGATTATTTGTTTAGAGCATAGACTATGGTTTAAGGATATGAATGTGCAACCTTTTCGCATTAACGAGTCTCATGAAAAGCTTGTAACTCTCTCGTGTACGTGGGAGAAAATTTCACCACAATTGCTGGCCATACTTGCAATGATATTCTTTTCACATAATTACGGTTTATAAAATAATTCATTTAGCATCAGCAGATTATTTGTTTAAGGATAGCCAGGAATGTGTAACCTTTTCGCATAAACGTTTCCATGAAAGTTTAATGCT
>SEYY01006554.1:47500-55000 GCA_009176605.1 Armadillidium nasatum | reverse complement strand
TTTCTTTCCCATGTTCTGTAATTGAAACTGAAGAACTTTCACCTTACTTTTAGCCTCGTCGTCGTCAGTTTCCGAAAAGTTATCCAAATTCCTTAAAACAAATTTAAAGAATATGTTTTTTAAGTTTTATTTCAGGAAAACATGCAAATACTCGTTCTATCAAAATTAAGTTAGTCTCATAATAAATAATGAAATAAATGTTACCTTTTTTTATACTACAAGAAGAAAGTAATTGACCAGAAAGTAATATGATATCATTCTTTAAGATTTTGTTCAAGACAATTACGCATTTCTTGGTTTATGGAAAAATGGAAATATTTGGGAGAAAGAGCTACATTAAAATTATTAGGTTGCATTTCCACGATCTATTTTTAATAATTATCATAAGTAGCACAAAATAATAGAAGGCATAGACCAGGGCTGATGAGTTGTTTAATTTTTTGTCTAGATATACCATCTTAAAATTGGCAGGCTCCTGTTACTTATCCTTTATGAAAAACAACACTAAAATTACTCAGCCTCAAACAAGCTAGTCCAATAGATAATAGCAACACATTTGACACAGTACTCAGACAAATTGTAATAGATAAAACCTTACACACAGATTATGTAAGATATATTCCTAAATACCAGTCAATAAATCAACTAAAGTTAAGGAGGGACTATTTTTGAACCCCAAACAAGTTGATTTGACCAAACGTTTGATTCTACAATAGAATTAGACATGGATATAAAAATAAATTCCTTGGGAATACGAAAAATGCAAATACAAAACAATGGTAGAAAATATAGCAAAAGTACCAAAAAATATTGCATCAAAAACGTTTTTTCACTTGCATAAAATTGTGTAAAAAGGAAAACAAGGTTCGAAACCGGTTCAAGTGTACACAGAACAACAAAACGAAAATTTCAGTCCTAATTGGTAAGTTTATTAATATTGTAAACAATATGTTGTATTTTTTAGAGAGAAGTCTCGATATTAACTATATGTGTTATAACTTATTGAAAAGATATGTAGTATTTTGCTATAATCAATGTTCCAGTCATATAACAACCTAAGTATATCATTGTCGTTAAACATATTTAATGTTAAATATATTCGAGCAATTTGAGTCAATTTCATTACGTGATACGAGCAATTTAATATTATTTTTGAAATCAGCACAGAAAATACCTATAGGAACACCAATTCTTTCAAAAACATAAAATTTTTATTGAAAATGCAGATATATATATATATATATATATATATATATATATATATATATATATATATATATATATATATATATATATATATATATATATATATATATATATATATATATATATATATATATATATATATATATATATATATATATATATATATATATAGTGTGTGTGTGTGTGTGCGTGTCTGTGTACGTTAAGTAATAAGTAAAATAATTTTAAGAAGACATGTAAAAAATGTGTTCCATTGTAAATCTCGGATTTACAAACACCTGCAGTGAGATTCTCAGAAAATCCAGCAAATTTCTTTAAGTTTCATGATTTCCTTGGAACGCTTGAATTGTAATCAAATATCAACTACATATATAAACAAATGTAAATATATGTTATTATCTAATTTTATCAATCAATTAACATAATCAATCAAATATTTTAATCAACATAAAAAAACCATTCATAAATGGAAAAATAATGATATAAAATTTAGTGGTCAAACAAACACTTTTATAAGACTTTGGTGGTAACCATCATTAAAATTATTGGAACTGATAAAAGTAGGAATAAATTGAAGCCAATTAACTATCAAAATTCTTAAATAATTAAACCTAATAAATTTTGAATAAAATTTTTTTGAAAGTAAGTTGACAAAAAAAAAAAAAAAAAAAAAAAAAAAAAAAATATATATATATATATATATATATATATATATATATATATATATATATATATATATATATATATATATATATATATATATATATATATATATATATATATATATATATATATATATATATATATATATATATATAAAGGACAGGACACGAAAATGAGAAGTAGTTTGAGTTGAAGACAGGGGTGAAGCAGGGTAGTGTGCTGTTACCTCTGTTGTTTATAGCTTACTTGGATAAGGTCATAAATGAATTTAAAGCTGGATGGGATAAGGATAACGAGTGGGGTATTTTGGCGTACGCCGACGATATTGCTTTTTGGAGCGTGGTGGAGGAGGACATGAGGGAAGGACTAGAAAGGTGGAATTTATGTTTGGAGAGGGCTGGTTTGAAAATGAATAAGGAAAAGACTGTATTTATGAGAGTAAATAGAGAGAGAGAAATAGAGGAAATTTAGATATCCAAGTTGAAGGAAGAAATATAAAAGAGGTTGAAAAATTTGAGTATTTGGGAAGCGTGTTTGGAGGTGCGGGAGGAGTGGAGCAAGATATCGCGGAGAGAATAGGCAAATATGGAAGAAGCGTGAATTGCTTCTACCCATTGTTAAAGAATCAAAATGTGCCTTTGCAAGCAAAAAGAGTGATTTTTGAAAGTATATTGACGCCCATATTGACATATGGCGCGGAATGCTGGACAACAACAACAGTGACAAGAAGTAGAATACAGGCAGCAGAGATGAGGCCCTTGAGGACGATGATAGGAAAGAGTAGAAGAGACAGAATAAGAAACGAACACATAAGAGAGAGAATAGGGGTGAGTAGCATTAGAAATAAAATAGAAAAGGCCCAACTGAGATGGTTGGGGCATCTAGAGAGGATGGAGGAGGGGAGAGTGGCGAGGAGATGTTGGGAGTGGAGACCGGTGGGCAGGAGACCGAGGGGAAGACCCAAGAAGAGGTGGAAGGACGAGGTGGAGGAGGTGTTGCAGAGGCATCGCTTCCCTAACATTACGCAACTGAGAAGAGAGGGCCAATTCGCTGACAGAGATGAATGGAGGAGGAGGCTGCACCAGCTGACAGGCAGATGATGCCTACCTGGGAGCTGAAGTAAGAAGTAAGATAATATAATAATATATATATAATATATATATATATATATATATATATATATATATATATATATATATATATATATATATATATATATATATATATATATTAAAATAAGAATCTATCTCCCCGATGATTGCTTACACCACGTGACCATTCCAGATCCTTTACAGCATAAAATAAAGATAGAAATTTTAGAATGTAAATATCGCTGCAGCGAGTTTAAAGATTACAAAATCTGGATTTAAAGATTCTAATTCGTGGGACACTTTGCTTGAAGATTCTTCAAAAATCTTTACAAAATCTTTACCATGGAGTGGACTCTTTAATTCTAAAGTAAATGTTTTATACTTTAGTGCGAAAAGGTGTTTGGTCAATATTTCTGAAAAGTAAAAAGAAAAAAATAAACTTTTATTAATCTTTTTCAGTCATTCGAAACTACAATAATTTTTTGTTTTTAAATGAAAAATTAAGAGCATCTCGTGTTAGTGAATAAATAAATAAATAAATAAATAAATAAATAAATAAATAGGATCCGTATTTTCGGCAATTAAGCTTTTAGCCTTTAGAAACGGAATTATTATAATTAATGAAATACTTTTATATATAATATTTATATTATATAATTTTATTTAAAAATTTGACTGAGGCTTCTTGTTCCATAGATAGATAGATAGATAGAAAGATAGATAGATAGACAGACAGATAGATAGATAGATAGATAGATAGATAGATAGATAGATAGATAGATAGATAGATAGATAGATAGATAGATAGATAGAGAGAGAGAGAGAGAGAGAGAGAGAGAGAGAGAGAGAGAGAGAGAGAGAGAGAGAGAGAGAGAGAGAGAGAGAGAGAGAGAGAGAGAGAGAGAGAGAGAGAGAGAGAGAGCTATTTTCTATAGATTGAGAAATAGTCATACAAGTAATATTAATCAGATAAGCAGTAAAGAAACGGAGGCTGACAAAATTTGTCAAGATAGTCTATAAAAAAAGTAAATATTTAGAGAGCGAAGAACCTTCTTATTTGTGTCTAATAAAGGAAGGGGCGGAGTTTCGAGCTCTTGACTTTCAAAGCTCATTCATGACGTAAAAAAAGTCCAATCGCAATGGTGGGGGGGAAAAAATACACAAACATAAAAAAAAAAGCGTAAAAAAATAGAAAATAATAATCACTAGTATTTTAATCGTTTTATTGTTAGAAGGAAAATAAAAAATTAATTTTTCTGTTTATTTATTTATTTATTTATTTATTTATTTCGTAAGAATTTAATTAATCTGTTTTATTTTAATATCTTATTCACACTTGCTCCCATTGTCTCTTCGTGATTCAGAATTTTAATTTATTTTATTTTATTTATTTATTTTTTTTTTAATTTTTTTTTCAGAGCGAACGAAAACAAAAAAGTCAGCATTGCATGTGACATGATTTGCCAATTTTTTCATATATAATATATATTATATATATATATATATATATATATATATATATATATATATATATATATATATATATATATATATATATATATATATATATATATATATATATATATATATATATATATATATATATATATGAGAAAGAGAGAGAGAGTAGGAGGGTGGGTTAATGGGTGTGTGAATTAATGAGGGTGTGTCGAAATCGTAAACAGTGTAAAGAATCGAATGGGAAATACTGGCATCACGTTTGGTATTATTATTATTATTATTATTATTATTATTATTTTATTATTATTATTATTATTATTATTATTATTATTATTAATGTAACAGGAACCGCTCCGGCCAGATGTCCGGCCTTTTGAAAAGCTCTGGCTATGGTCGGATCATTTTTAAGACCCGGTCTCCGACCAAGGAGCTGGCTCCGGCCAGATGTCCGGCCTTTTGAAAAGCTCCGTCTATGGTCGGATCTTTTTTAAGACCCGGTCTCCGACCAGTCGAAGTTTTCTTTAAAGAACTGAAATATTTTTTCCTAAAAACCAAGAATATTTTTGTTTCATACACTATAACCCATTTCTTAGCTAGAAAAATATTTAGCTTTAGTTTAATATAAAGGAAGGGGTGCCCTGCTTTCGCACAATTTTTGTGTGGATGTTGGAAACCCCAGGCTTGCCCGTTGTGGTGTCTCCTTCTTTCCAGCCACCTCTGTCCTGTGGAACTCTCTACCATCATTTATTTTTCCTCATGTATTTAATCTTCCTCTCTTCAAGGCTTCCGTTTGTGCCCACCTGAGGGATGTGCGTTAGGTTCAAGTCTGAGTGAGCTTTCTTCTTTCTGTATTGTGCCTCCTCCTTGAAAAGGGCTCTGCCCGTCCCGTGAGTGGTGATGATCTGTAAAAAAAAAAAAAAAAAAAAGAAAGAAAGAAAGAAGAAAACAGAAATATACATAAACTATAGGGAATGCATAAGAATCTTAAGAATTCTCATCATACTTACTGAATATATTCTGTAAAACCAAACTTACTTAAGTTTTATATTTAAAATGCATTTGATTATTGAAATTTATGCTTATCGATATTCTTAATTAATTTACTTAGAGTAATATTGTTTATGCAAATACGTAGGAGATTTATTCTTTAATCGTAATGTGATTTATTTTGTATTTAAGTTGAAATTGTTATTCTGAACCAATATGTATTAAAAATGAATTTAAAATGAAGTATAGATTAATTTATTTAGAATATAGGTTCAATGCTGAACTCAAAAATTGTTCGATATTGAAAATTTGATAAATTTTTTTTAACTAATTGTCGAAATTTTTGGTTTATAAATAATATGGTCAGCTGCAAAACTTCGATTTTTTTTATTTTTTTTTTTTTTTCGTAATCTTTTGGCATCAACTTTCAATTTGATATAATGTAATTTAATTATAGATTTTGTGAAAAAACTACAGCATTTAGAAGTATAGTAAATAAAAGTTTTAAGTTTATATTAAATAAAAAATAATAAAATTTTAGATTTTTTTTATTATTTCTTTTTAACATTGTCTTGCAGAAAGTCGAAAATTTTATCAAAATCTAAAATAAGCTCTGAATTTTTTTTTTTTTTTTTTTTTTTTTTTCCCTTGCTCAACTGATTTTTTTGTGAAATTTTAAATGTAGACAGAATTGATCACAACTTTTATTTTGAACTCAATTCTATGTATCTAACTATTTGAACTCTGGATAAATCATTGTGTTGGCTGTACAATTTGGGCATAGCGTATCCAGAGGTCAAATGTTTGGATATATCAAAAAATGCTTTAAATAAAAGTTATGTAACTCATCCAATTCTATTTTACTTTGAAAATTTCATAAAAATTGAATGATTGCTAAAAGAAGGAGAGCATATTATTAATTTTAACAAACAGAATTTCGACCCTCTGCCACCCTATTTTTTTTAGGCCTATTTCAAGTTTTAATTTTTTTCATTAAAATATGACCCAATATTATCTACTGCTACACAATAAAAGCATGGTAGACGGGGTATGTAGTTCCTCACCGGGAGGAGGTGCAGCCCCCCACAGCGAATCTTCCATATATCTTACGTATATTCATATATATAATTCTTAATAAAAGTAGGTAATTTAGAGACCCGCTGAGTGCGGTGTTCAGCCTCTTTCCTCCCACTTTGCAACAGGATATCGTTCACTTCTGGTCATGCATTTGTAATACTACTGTTGCTAATAGGTGGAAATTGCCCAAATCGTTGACAGACAATTTCAAAAACGAATAGAGTCGTCAAAATCATCGGCAATACCTCTCGTCCAAAACATCGACTTTTTTTCTGAATGTAAAATAATTGACATTTTTTTCAAAACTCGTTCAAATCGTCGACTTAGTAAATCGTAGTGAGCAAATGATTGTCACCTATCTGTTCACCAAAATCGTATGGAGTGTTCCAGCCTCAAGAATCTTTAAAGATTTCGAAGATTGCTAAAGCGAAGTGTTCTAGGATTAGTGTCTAACGAATTTTAATGCAGTAATTTTCTGGTTCATGCAGCGAAAATTGAAGATAGAAATTTTTATCTCCACTTTTCGCTGCCGCAATCTTGAATGGTCACTTGATGCAAACAAAATGGAGGTGTTAGGCCATGGCCTTCTTTTGGAATAAATTCCTTTTGTAAATATTCTTACACAGATAGATTTGTTTGCAAATTATTACGGATAATTATTTTTGCATTTTTTGGATTATTAATTTGTTTTAAAAGAAGCAAATTAATTATTTTATATTATTTAGAAATATATTCGTTCCAATGTTTTTTTTTTTTTTTTATCATGGCTGCCGCTGAAATTTTGTTAAAATTTTCTTTTCACTCATATGTTATCTTATATTCCTATATTTGACTTTTACGATATTAATTAAATTAAGTAGTTGCTTAAATTAATTAAATGACTGATTAAATTAGATTTTAAACTATATTTACGTTTGTTTATATAGATCAACTGACAATTGCTGCTACAGCGTTTTGTCCCACGAAAATCAAGATTTTGCTAAATATTTCGCTGCAGCTGACTTAAGCGTGACGT
>SEYY01006554.1:37500-42500 GCA_009176605.1 Armadillidium nasatum | reverse complement strand
TATATATATATATATATATATATATATATATATATATATATATATATATATATATATATAGGAGGATTAAATATATAATTTAACACGTGGGAAATCTCTTCGGCTGGGTGTAACTGGCGGAGCGATAGGATGGGTAGGACTATTCCGTTTCACTCCGTTGCCCTTTTGTTCCTTCATTTTTTTTTTGCGCTTCACCTTCTTAGAGAGTCTCTAGTGTACTCTCGTCTCAGAGTGTCTGTGCTCTCATTACCTCCCCACCCCATTTCTTCACATGATTCCCACAAATTTTCAAGCGCTTACTCATATATTACGAATCAAAATGCAGAAATGGCGAAACATAATGCTGCTTTGAATATGCTTCGAGTGGCGGCATTCAAAGAATGCCCCTCACACCATCATCCATTTAGAGTTGGCGGCCTCCGATGATAGGGATTGTGCCACCAAGAATTGGCAAACGGCTTTTCCCGGTTCACGATCTTTTTTCCATTAATTTCTGCAATATTCGCTGTTCTTTTTTTCCAAATTTCTCCTTTGTTGAACACCACATCTCTTCTTCTAAACCTCATCTCTTGATCATAACCGAAAAGCAGGTCTTGGTGATGAACCCAACTTACTTGACCTTTTCATAACCTCTAATCCTTCTCCTTACAAAGTTACTCTTTTGAGTTCATCCGATCACCTTCTTATCTGATTCATCTTATCTCTTTAAGTCTTCCGCAAGAACGGAGAAGAGACGTTTCGAACTTGTCGTACTTTTCTGATTTTCAATGGAATGATTACTGTTTCAGTGGGAGGGGTACCTCGGAATGTGCAGAGCGCATAACTGAGGTAATTCTCTACGGCATGGAGGCTTACATTCCATATTCTTTCCCTTTAACTAAACCTAAAAATCCTTGGCTTAATTCTTCTTGTTCTCTTGGTATCTTCCACAGGTAAGTTGCCTTCAGAGATTACCGCCGTCTTCAAACTCCAGAGATTTATTCAACTTATATTTCATCCAGTAATATTGCAAAATATATTCTCTGTAACACCAGAAACTCTTTTCTCTGTAGAAAATGCAATAATTTTTTTGGTTCCTCTTTCTCCCACTTTTTCTGGCATGGTATTTTTCATAAAACGTCAGCTCTAATTTTGCTTTTTCCTCTTTCCCTCCTCTAGTATCTTCTGACGGCACGAAGCTGAACTTTTAGCTCTAACTTTTGCCTCTAATTCAACCTTAGACGATTCCGAAACTACTCCTATTCCTTCAACTCTCTTCAACTCATTTATGCATAAAATTGTAATTTCTACGAACACGAAATACGTCATTTCTGCTCTTCTAATTGTTGCGTCACTCTCTCTGCATTATCGCTATTGTACTGGTCACTGCTTTTTCTAAACTCGCATACTTCCTTCATTGAGAAGGGCTCGTACTACAAGCCACTCTACATAGTCTCATCCTTTCTCTGTCCAACTCCCTAACCCTAGACATAACCGTTATGCTCAGTCTTTCATGTACTCTAATGGTAAAGTCTGGAACACACCCTTTATATGTTTTCCCAACTTCCTTTGACTTGCACACTTTCAAACGCCGTGTATCAGGAGATGTTGACCTTTAATCAATCTTTGATTCTGTTATCCCCCAACTTTATATATATATATATATATATTATATATATATATATATATATATATATATATATATATATATATATATATATATATATATATATATATATATATATATATATATATATATATATATATATATATATATATATTTTTTTTATTTCACCTCTATGATATATATATATATATATATATTATATATATATATATATATATATATATATATATATATATATATATATATATATATATATATATATATATATATATATATATATATATATATATATATATATATATATATATATATATATATATATATATATATATATATATATATATATATATATATATATATATATATATATATATATATATATATATATATATATATATATATATATATATATATATATATATATATATATATATATCACTTTAGTAATGACTGAATAGAAAAGTAGAGATAAAGGGAAGGATGTGTTTGTGTGTTTTATGAAAATGGAAAAAGTTCCCGATAGGGTGGACAGAGGTAAACTGTGTGAAATTTTGAGTGAGTATGAAGTTGAGCAGAAGCTACTAGAGGGTATGATAGTATTTTATGGTAATGGTAGAGCCTGTTTGAGAGTAAATAAAAAGAAATCTGAGTTTTTTTGAGGTGAATAATAGATTGAGACAAGGTTGTTTAAGGTCTTTGGGGATGTTTGATTTTTATTTATTAATAAAATGGTGAGATTGATGGAAAAAGAAGGTAGAGGGGTGAGAATGAGGGAGCAACAGGATATGTGGGATGCAAATGTGCTATTGTATGCGGATGATGCTGATTTTTTGGCGGAGACGCAGAGAGATTTGAAGATATTGGTGGACGAGTTTGTAAAAGGCTGTGACCAGTTGGGCTTAGGGGTGAATGCTGGAAAGAGCAAAGTCTTATGAATGAAAAATGGGAAGTGAGGGGAGATGTGTGAACATGTGGGTTGAATTGCGAATTAAAGTAGGGAAGGAGAGATTGGAGTGTGTTAATTTATTTAAATATCTGAGTGATTTTTTGGGGGGGGAGGGGAGGGGATGGTATTTAGGGTGACGAAGTAGGGATAAGAATAAGAGAAAGGGAGAAGGCGTTGGGAGGCTTGAGGGATATTTGGAGTAGAGGAAGGTTGAAAAGAGGGGTGAAGATGAAAATGTTTGAGGGATGCTGTATACCGGTGGTTATGTATGGGAACGAAGTATGGAGGTTGAATGCGAGGAAGAGAAAAAAGGTTGAGGTTTTCGAAATGAAATGTTTAAGAGCATTATGTGTTGTAGATATAAGATATAGAGTCAGGAATGTTAGAATAAGGTAGATGTGTTTGCGGAAGGAGTATGGTTGGAAGGTGGGAAAGTTGAACAGAGCATGCTGAGGTGATTTGGGCATGTTTGTAGGATGAAAAGGGGAGACTGGCTAAAAAGGTGTTTGTATCAGATGTGGAGTGTGTGAGAGGTAGGTCATGAGGATATATATATATATATATATATATATATATATATATATAATATATATATTATATATATATATATATATATATATATATATATATATATATATATATATATATATATATATATATATATATATATATATATATATATATATATATATATATATATATCACCACCGATCACTGGCAGGATGGGGTGTTAGATCAATAAAAAATAAGGAAAACCCAAGAGAGAAGGGGAGAAGGATTGCAAATTTCATAGGTGAGAACACACGTGGGTTTTAAAGTAATTGAGATTAAGGTCGGCAGTAAACACAGAAGATTGGAGAGAATTCTACAAAACAGAAGTGGTTGGAAAAAAGGAGGGACCACAGCGGACAAGACTGGTGTTGGGTATGTCCACATAAAATATATGTGCAGATAATGCACCTCTTGTGCTATGAGGAAGATGAAAAGACGGAGGTATACGAGTGGACAGTTCCCTCGAGCATTTGCAGCTGAAGTACATATAGAAAAGAGACAAGGAATCAACGTGACGTCGCCAAGATAAAGGGTCAAGTGAATTAGAAAGAGAGGAACAATTTATAAGTCTTTTAGCCTTTGACTCAACCCTATCCAAAAAACGGGTGAAACCTGAGCCACTTCAGATATGAGAGCAGTACTCCATAAAATGGCGGATGAGGACCTTAAATAATTGGAGAAACGGCGAAGAAGAAAAAAATCTCGTAGTCTAAACAGAACTCCCATCTTCTTTGAGGTCGCCCTAGCAACCATTGTGATGAGGTTTACAAGACATTTTTTGGTTTATGTGAATGCTAAAGATGTTTATACTGTCAACAGGAGAAACTGAAGAACCATCGAAAGAAATAGAAAAGTTAGGAGGTGTCTTTGAGAGGGAGATTTCAAGAAGTTGAGTTTTTAAAGCGTTGAATTTCACAAGGTTGAAACAACCCCACTGGGAAATTCTATTCAGATCAGCAAGAATGGAATAGGAAAGATGAAGACGAGAGGCAACTCTAGATGCAAAAGAAGGAGTAAATTTGAAATGGAGGATCGAGTCATTGGCATATGAATGAATAGGGTTAGATGAGCAGCTAAGAAGATCATTAATGAAAAGTAGTAATAGAGTAGGAGACAAAACACAACCTTAAGGAATACCATTATTGACAGGAAATAAAGAAGAAGTCGCTTCATCAACAACAGCAGGAATGGAACGATTAGAAAGAAAGCTAGACATAAGTAAGCAAAGAGAAGGAGGAAATCCAAAGGAAGGGAGCTTGGAAAGAAATGACGCATGCCATTCCCGGTCAAATGCCTGAATATGTCAAGCGCCACCACAGAAATCTCCCCATGGTCCCTAAGGTCAGAAGACCATAAATTTGTGAGATAGGAAAGTATATTACTAGTAGATCTCGAACGCCGAAAGCCATACTGATGACCAGAAAGAAGGGAATGAGACTCCAAATTAATACTTTTTTCCACTTAGAACTTGGGGAATAAATTAAAAATAAAAAGTATTTTAATAAATTCCATCTCTGTATGGATATATATATATATATATATATATATATATATATATATATATATATATATATATATATATATATATATATATATATATATATATATATATATATATATATATATATATATATATATATATATATATTAATAAAAACAAATTAATAATAAATTAATAAAAAAAAAAAGTTAATTCAACACTGTTAAAGTTAATTATCTCCTGAACATTGATATCATCAAAACCAAATGAATTTATAAAGGTTAGATATTTGCCATTTCTTCCATTTGTGAGGAGAATTTATATATTGGTGAAACGCTTAAAAAGAAAGAGAGAGTTTCAGTATCTTTATAAGTAAGGTTTAATTAAGTATGGAAGTAAAAATATTGATGTATAAC
>SEYY01006554.1:27500-32500 GCA_009176605.1 Armadillidium nasatum | reverse complement strand
TTATGAAAAACTGTATAATTAATATATATATATATATATATATATATATATATATATATATATATATATATATATATATATATATATATATATATATATATATATATATATATATATATATATATATATATATATATATATAATTTTAATTGCCACTTTTTATACATATATATATAAATAAACATACATACCAACCGTGGAATTGTTTTGTATACTTTTATAACTGCTAATTGGGGATTCGAACCAGGGCCTAAAAGATGGAAATCAATTGTTGCCAACCACTACACCACCGATGGTTCAAAAGGAAATCATCCAGAACTCCTACTGACATCTCGACAAGTGAGACAGCTCCAGAAGAATTCCCCGACCTTGGCCAAGCTAACCCTACGCCCAAGTTGTGGTCGGGGAATTCTTCTGGAGCTGTCTCACTAGGCGAGATGTCAGTAGGAGTTCTGGATGATTTCCTTTTGAACCATCGGTGATGTAGTGGTTAGCACGATTGATTTCCATCTTTTAGGCCCTGGTTCGAATCCCCAATTAGCAATTATAAAAGTATATATATATATATATATATATATATATATATATATATATATATATATATATATATATATATATATATATATATATCAGTGATTGCCGAATCCGGATGCGGATCCGAATTCGAAGATTTTTTCATGGATTCGGATTAGAGAATTCTAAAACTTGCTGGATTCGAATTCTAAAGTTCCGAATTCGGATTCGGGTTCAAATCCTTTCATTTACAGTAACATAAAATCTTAATAACGTTACTCACTGAAATATGTGATATTTTTTCAAGTAAGTTTATGTAATCATACATGTCACAAAATTATTGCCGTATCTTAAGAAACTAAACTTAGTAAAAACTATTCATGTTTATGCAAAAAAAAAAAAAAAATAAAAAATAAAATAATAATAATAAAAAAAAATAAAAATTAAGTTTAATTGAAGGGAAAAATATGGAATGTACCCCTCCATGACAGAAAAACACCTCGTTTATGCAATCAACACATACTAAAGGACCTCTCCCAACGAAGCAGTGATCATGAAATGGGATATCAAAGAAGTAAGATCACGTGTCAGACCAACTTGCCACAAGCGTTTCCACTCAATAAGCGGGGTCACTCCCATTCAAAACTTGTAGAGATTAAAGAAAGTACAGAGATTAGAAGGTGATCAGAAGAACCTAGATGAGGATAGAGTTTTACAGCATAAAAAAAAAGATTAAAAGTTAAGAAAAGGTTTAAAATGAGATCCGCTTAAAGTCATTTGGGATAGAGATATGGAATGCAAGTTTACCTTCTATATTTAAAGAACTTGAAGAAAGCCTTTACTTGAGGTAAGCATTGAAATTACCTAAACTGATGATTTCAGTGAAAAGAGAAAAAGAGAGGATGTACTTTATTTTGAAGTAAAGATAGTCAAAGAATTTAGGATGGTAGAATTAAGAGAAAAATAAACAGAACTTGACCCTTGAGCGTAGTAATCTAAATATATATATATATATATATATATATATATATATATATATATATATATATATATATATATATATATATATATATATATATATATATATATATATATATATATATATATATATATATATATATATATATATATATATATATATATATAGAAATATTAATTTACGTACAGTATTATGCTGTACTTCTAGTACATTTAATAAACATCTAACTATTGGAATTTGAATTAAATCAAAAGGCGAAAGGGTTGCCAAATTTGAATTAAATCAAAAGGCGAAAGGGTTGCCAAATTTCAATTTTTACTCCTTAATTTTATCTCTTCCAGGTTCCTCCTACAATTGTATATGAGTAGCTTGTTGTTTCTTGTTCTTATATTTACTTTAATCTTTTTATTTTGATGAATTCAAATAAAGAAATATCAAGTGAATTTATTTCGATAAATGTAATGAGGGAGTGTCGTATTTTGTAAGGAACGCTTTACTGACGATCTTTCTCTTCTCCCTGACTCTTGGTCCTCTGCTTTTACGGTGAATCTATTGTCGTGGCTCTAGACTAAGGTGACCATATTTTTCTGACCAAAATTCGGGACGCTTCTGAACATTTCCCCCCCACCACTCCAAATAACCTGTCCGTAAGGGTTTTAACATAGTATAAGTATTACTATGGTTTTAAGGGATGTATGAAGGAGAAGGATTTTTAATATAAAGAAGAAATACGAATGTTGTTTTCAAAAACAAGTCATATGGTTTATTATAGTTAAAGACATTCTACAAAAAAAAAAAAAAAAAAAAAAAAAAAAAAAAAAAAAAAAAAAAAATTCACCTTCTGCTCCCATGCGCCGCGCCCTCTGGCTGTATGTTATGGCTGTGTGTCACTGCCTTCTTCTGCAGTCTGGCTGACTGGCTGAATAAATAATTTTTGCCAAATCTAAAATTCGGGACAAATGTCCTCCCGTAAAAAAATCGGGACTGTCCCGAAATATTCGGGACGGATGGTCACCTTACTCTAGACATATCAAAAACCTTCGATATAGTCTGGCATAAAGCTTTGATTTCCAAACTTCCATCTTTCGTTGTCTATCCATCTCTCTTGAGATATCCTTTCAAGTCGTTCAATAACAGCTATTGTACTACAATGGCCACCATTGATCCTTTAAATCTATTTATTAATAATGATGTTCCTCAGGGATCTCTTCTATCCTCAACTTTTTTTCTGCTTTTCATTATTGGCCTTCTCAATACTGCTTTATCGCTAATCCATTCTATGCCGATGACTCTACGTCTTTGTCTTTAATGCCTTTAAACCTCAGATCTTTCATATTTCTAGTTGACATAATATTCCAAACAACTATGGCGTCTTCAAACACACACAACTCAAACTTTATCTGGCCTTAATATTTTTGGTGTTTCTTTTTCTCGTGATTTTTCTTGGAAGGATAACATTATTTCTCTTTTTAAACAAACTTCTTAAGAGGTTGGGTGTATTGAGGTCCCTTTGAAATTTCTTTAAGTTATTTTATTGTTTGCTCTTTAATAGGGGGAGGGTGAGTTGTTCATCCGTGTATATGGAGCATGATTCAAACATCTGTTGTGGTTTCAGTAACAGTTCTTGCTAAAAAAGTGGAATCTAGTGATTTTCGTCTCATCAAGTATCCTGTTCGTACTAACTCTCTCCAGTCTATTTCAACACATTGAATTGTTGTGTCACACTATGCAATCGCTATTACATGATTAAAATGCTCTTCTGAACCACACAGTTTACTCTTTCTTTTCCAATTAGGACATCAGACTTAACCTCTATGCGCAATCTTACATATACTCTACTGGTAAATGTCTGGAACTCATTGCGTTTATCTATTTTACTCAACTTCCTTTGACTTTCATACTTTCAAACCCCAAGTATCGAAGCAAGTAGGCTTTCAGTTTGGCCCGTACTGAGAATTTTCCAACTCTGATGGAAATTGGTAGGCTTCTGACCTTTGCCCAACAGTATATATTATATATATATATATATATATATATATATATATATATATATATATATATATATATATATATATTATATATATATATATAATATATATATATATATATATATATATATGAAAGCTGAAAGAATATATGACATTTTATTTCCCCGAAGAAGGCATAAATGGAACAATGGGGAGGCAGGGGGGACCTGTCCCCCTTTACGGATCTTTAACAGGCCCACTCCCCCTCCTCCCCTACCAAAGAAATTTTGTTAATGAAAATGAAATTATATATATATATATATATATATATATATATATATATATATATATATATATATATATATATATATATATATATATATATATATATATATATATATATATATAATATATATATATATATATATATATATATATATATATATATATATAATATATATAATATATATAAGAAATAATAGGCTCTTTTAGAGTTGAAGGTTTTTCAATGGAATTTGAAAATGTAAATGTCCTATTAGAGAGATGGTAATAAGAAACGTATGATTAATTAAAAGGATATATATATATATATATATATATATATATATATATATATATATATATATATATATATATATATATATATATATATATATATATATATATATATATATATATATGGGTAAATGGAGTGGCGGATAATTGTGCATTGGTTGAGACTATGCAAAACATAAGGAGAAAAGATAACTTATAGAATACGAATGTCCTCAGTGGAGCAGCAGGTGGTATATTTAATCAGTAGTTGGTAGATTGAAGATTAAAAGTGAGAGTAAGATGGAAAAATCGATTGGGATCTAGTAGGAGTGCAGAAATTACAAGAATATAGAAATTAGAAACTAAGAAATGGTGGCGCTCTGTAAAAAAAAAAAAAAAAATAAAAAAAAAAAAAAAAAAATTATTTACTCAGAAAATGGGAAATAATGAATGAAGGAGAAGTGGGAGGTACAAGGAAGGTAAAAATATTTTAAGGAAATAATAGTTTGGACTGCAAGGAAAGTTTTCGGTATGAAAAATATTGGTGAAAAAGTTAAAAATAAGGTAGCGAATACTGGAATGAAGAAGTGGATGCTATTATTTAAAAAAGATGCTTTCGTGAGATATTTTGATAATATTAATCAGGCAACATGGTATGAATGCAAAACTTTGTGAAGAGAAATTTGAAAGCTGAGAATAAATAAAGTGCTGAAAGGCGGAGTGGAAATTGTTGCAAATTATCGGGAAAAAAGTAAACTATTTTGGGAGGAGATCATTAAAATTTGGCATAACAACAGTGAAGAGGTTATAACTGTTGTGAAGACTATGGATAAGAATGTAGTTGAGGATGATATAGAAATAGAGGAATACTGAAGGGAGTATTTTAGGGAATTACTGAATGTTGGAAGAGTAGAAGAGGGGGAAGAAATACACAAGTTAGATTAGAAAATAATGTTAAGAAGAAGAAGATTCGGAGAGAAAGTAAGTGACATGTAGCAAAGAATAAA
>SEYY01006554.1:20000-22500 GCA_009176605.1 Armadillidium nasatum | reverse complement strand
GTTTAGTGGTAATATTAAAATTTTTTAGATATATTAGTGTGAATGTAAATCTTCCACAAAGGATAGAAAATATATTTAAATTTTTTATCTCAAAACTTTATTTTATGTTAATTAAAGAATATTTTTACCTCTTTCTTAAAATTTTCCTTTAAAGTCCCATATACCACTTTGTCTCTAAAACCGGTATAGATTCTCAACTTACCAATACTAATAAAAGGGAAGGAACAGAAACATAACATTTTTTGCAGAGTTTGAACTCGTTACTAGGATACAGATCTAATCAGCATTAAAAATGCAAAGTAAATTATATATACACTAAGATTACTCAAAAAGAGATGATTTACATAGGTGCCATTGCGAACAAGTTTGGAGTTGCCAATTCCCATGAAAGACTCGTGTAAAGTCTTTGTACCCCTTGTGCCCCAAAAGAGTTTTATTAGAAATGGGATGTAAATAATGAACTTAGTCGAGCACTTACAATTTAACACCTTATTTTAAAAAAAAGGTTGGGCAACAAGGTCACGTCTCAATGATAGCCATAGCTGTGAACACTCTTATCAAAGAGAAGAGTAGAACTGGAGTTCGAAAGAACAAAAGAATAAAGAACACTACAAGCAAGGGCAGATGCAAATGTACAGTTGGAGAAAAAGGGAGGAGGAAAAACATCATGAAACCTTAAAAATTTTTGTTTCCATGAAGCCTCACTCACAACCATTGTGATATGTTTCCAGGAAAAGTTTTGTAAAACTAAGTAATAATAATTAATGTGTGTATTTGTGGTGTAATAGGGCCGTAGGGACCTGTATCTCGCGGCAACGTTCTTGTATAGGTTAGGCCTCTATTTTACGGCAACTTCGGTAGTTCAGGTTATGATAAGTCGAACTAAGTACGCTAGAAAACTAAATAATAATAATTATAAAAATAATTAGAATAATAGGCATACATGAAATGAAAACTAAATAATAATAACACAAATATCAAAAAATTTGAATTGGCATATCGATGTTTCGATATATCGATATTTTAAAAAAATCGAAACTCAGAAACATTCTAAACCTTTACCATATATTTTAAGTATATATATATATATTATATATATATATATATATATAATATATATATATATATATATATATATATATATATATATATATATATATATATATATATATATATATTATATATATATATATATATATATATATTAAATTTAATTTAATTTAATGTAATTTACTCTTACAGGAGAAGTCAATAATTGATCAAAACTCTCGACAAGCAACTTCTCTTTTTCCTAGTCACATAAAGATTCTTCTACGTTTGAGAGTGAAGAGATTATCCCTTCAAGGATCCGTCGTTCGTTCGGAAGTTCTTCAGTGTGAAAACGCTTCTCATTTAGATCTCTTAATTCTATCCTTCAGTGGAAACGGTGACACGGAAGCCAAGCTGCAAAATTTTATGTCGACAGCTACTCATTTAACCCACCTGGAATGTCATGACTTTTGTACAGATTCGATGCTCAAAGTTATCTCTTCATCATGCCATAATCTTTACTCCCTAAATCTTCATGGGTGTAACGTAACCGACGAAGGAGTTCTAAACCTTTGTGGGTTAACACAAAACTTAGTACAATGTATTAATTTATTGAGTAATGGCCAAAGAATAATACCAAAGTCTAGATGTTTCTTTTCTCTTAAGAAAATTGAATTCAAATTCATGACAAAAGTGACTGAGGCCGGCGTCGCCATCATTCTCTTACTCTTAACGAATATTAACCTTCTTCGGGTTCCTGACATAAGAATGGAAAAGTTGTTTACGTTCTTGAGTTCTATAGATCACAAAGGGAGTTCAAAGTAATCTGAAACAATTTCATTCGGGAGAAATTCTTGATGAAAATCAGCTAAGTGTTTTAACAGGTTTGTGTCCAAATCTAGAAGACATTCAAATGTCATATGTCGGAAATTTTGATATTGATTTAATCCGGTTGCATAAACTAACAAGTCTTCAGAGATTATCCAGAGCGGAATTTGCCGATTCTAACACCGATGCTTTGATGATTTATTTATCTGAAATAGGAAGTCGACTGAATTACTTGAAACTATACATACGTAATACGAAATATTCTCAAGAACAACTTAAAATTGCTCAATCACATTTAAGGAATTTGGCAAGATTGTGTCCAAACGTAAGCCATTTGGAACTTGATGGCTACAGTTTAGATGAGGATTCAAGTTTAATAAGAAACAACGAAAATAGCTATCATTTTTTCCAAAGTCTTCACACCTTAAAGTTGCTCAACATGAAGCTTTCTGTTGAAGACCTAAAACTTTTTCTATGCAAATGTACTAACATGAAAAGTTTAGAATTAAGACTTAAGGACCCTCACGTTTTGAACGACTATTTCATCAATGAATTGCTTAAAGAAGAAGTCTGGAAAAATTTGAATGACTTAAATATTGCGAATTCACATATTACCTTTAAAATGATGATACGCCTTATAAAT
>SEYY01006554.1:2500-17500 GCA_009176605.1 Armadillidium nasatum | reverse complement strand
TTTCACAGTTAAAACATTTGTTCCTTTTTTCATAATTCCCTCCCCTTATTTTTGAATAAATTACCAATATTTTCCAATGCCAAAGGATTAGGAATGAACTTGAAATTAAATGAATCATTTAAAAAAGAAAGAAAAAAAAACTGAAAGAAATGTAATTATATTTTTAATTGATTGCATTGTATGATACTTTTCATATATATATATATATATATATATATATATATATATATATATATATATATATATATATATATATATATATATATATATATATATATATATATATATATATATATATATATATATATATATATATATATATATATATATATATATATATATATATATATATATAAATTGATCTTTAAAGAAAGTTAACTCGCTCATTCTCTATTTATATCACTTCGTATTTAAAACCACTATAATTAAAAATATAAAAAGTAAAACACTAAAAAGATATTAACATTGAAGATAAAAAATTATTTCTGTTTTTAATCATCCGTTGTTTATAATTTTTATCTTCAACTTTAATATATTTTTAGTATTTTAATTATTATATTTTTTAATTATAGTGGTTTTAAATACTAAGTTATATATATATATACAATCCACACCATTCACAACGCAAAAAACAGCCCACTTCCCACTCACGAAACTCCTACCAATCCTACAACACAAACTCCAATGACTCCCAAACAACACATCAACTTACTGGCCACACATTTCGCTAGACAAAGCAGCTTACCCACCCATCCCCAAAACAGGAAGATAATAAAAAAACTGAAAAAACTACGCAACAACCAAAGCAACCTAATCGTCATCACACCCACAAACACACAAAACACCATTAAAACCATTAAAAATTCTCCAGCAACAGGACCAGACAACATATCAAATATTCACCTAAAACACCTATCCAACCACACAACCACATACCTAACCACCATCTTCAACAAATCCATCCAACTCAACTATATCCCTCCCCAATGGAAAAAGCATTAATCATACCTAAACTAAAACCTGGCAAAGACCCATCAAACCCCTCCTCATATCGCCCAATCTCCCTCTTATCCACTATCTCAAAACTACTTGAAAAACTAATCCTAAATTCTATCCTCCAATTCATCCCACAACAAAGCTTCCAACACGGTTTCAAACCCAACCACTCCACCACCACAGCACTCACCAACATCATCCAACCAATAATAAACGGACTAAACCATAATCCTTATCACAAAACAATATTAATAGCAATAGATATAAACAAAGCTTTCGATACTGTCCCGAGACACAATCTAATCCATAAAATCCTCCAATCCAACATCCCAACAAACATCAAGAAATGGTTAGCCAACTTCCTATCAGGAGAACCGCCCAAATACAACAAAACGGCCACAAATCTCGGACCATAAACATAAGAAACGGAGTACCCCAGGGAGCCATACTCTCCCCCACACTATTCAACCTATACACAGCAGACCTCCCTCAACCCCAAACAACTCACACCCACATTACTTCATACGCGGACGACCTAACTATTGCCACCACCCACCAAAATCTCGTTACCGCAACAACAATCACACAAGACTACTTAACACTAATCCAAACTTAGGTGACAGAAAACAGGATGACGGCATCCCCAAACAAATCCTCCATAACCCTCATAACAACAGACAAACACCTATCCAAAACCTACCCACAAGTTCTACTAAACAACACTCCCATACCCCTCAACAAAACTCCAAAGATTCTCGGACTAACATTTGACACCCACCTCACTTTCACCAAACACATCCAAAACACCACCTCAGCCGCAAACAGAAAACTCAACATCCTCAAAACAGTGGCCAACACAGACATATATAACAACATACAAACCTCAATTGCAATCTACAAACAATTTATACGCCCCACCATCAACTATGCCTCCCCTGTCTGGCACCCAATGCTCTCCATCAAAACTTAATGACACTCCAAATAACGCAAAATAGAGCCCTCCGCACAATCACCGGCTGCACACCCACAACCCCTCAACAACACCTACATAACGAAACCAAAATACTACCTATAAAGAACCACCTCGAAATGATAGGCACTCAATTTTACGCAAAAACCCGTCTACCCACACACCCATGCCACAATACTCTCCTCCAACCTACCATACACAGACTAAAACAACCTCCATCATCCACCGGTACCTTCTACAAACAAATCCTAAATCACATCCCCCCACCTCCCCCCAATACCACAATAACCAAACATATACACACTCAACTAACGCATTCCTACCTGATCAACAGACCACCAAACAACATCCTTGACACACCCCCTCCCGAAATAAACCACGACTTCAGCAACCTCCCAAGACACTCACAAATCTCATTAGCAAGATTGAGATGTGGGCACCACCCAAACTTACAACAATACAAACATAAATTCAACATAAACCAGACAACATCTCCCACTTGTACCAGATGCGGAGCGGCCCCGGAGACCGTGAAACACTTTCTATTACACTGTCCTTCCAACTCTCGCCCCAGAATCTACTGGGGCATCACTACCTTGGAAGACCTTTGGACGAGGCCGACTGCGGCGGGCGGCTTCATTAGCGAAGTGTGGCCACCACAACGTGGGGTGGTCAGGGGATGAGAAGGTAAAACACAAAAAAAAATATATATATATATATATATATATATATATATATATATATATATATATATATATATATATATATATATATATATATATATATATATATATATATATATATATATATATATATATATATATATATATATATATATATATATATATATACACGTGTGTGTGTGTGTGACAAAATATTAAAACGTGCAAAAGAAACTAAATTACATGATAAACTGATACATAATTAAACATTCACAAAACTCCCATCCAAAGGTGACCCGATTAAATTAAGGGTTATGTTAATATTAATTAATAATAAATGTATATAGTATACATAATTATGAGAATGACCCAATCTCAAAAAAAGTTTTTTATTTTTTGACCGATTGAGCTGAAATTTATAATATAAATGCATTTTTTAAATCTAAGAACTTTCGATTTCTGACGTTTTTCTGAGTTTCTAAAGGTTTAAAAGTTATTTGGGGTCAAAAATATAAAAAAAAAAGAGTATGAATAAAAGACCTAAACCAGTTGTCCGAATGACCCTAAAACTTCCCTGTACATTCTAAGCCCCAACTTCTACAACTTTATCAGAAGACATTTTAGATAACCTCTGATAGCGATTGATTACAGAATGTCAAATTTTATTTATTTATTTATTTATTTTTTTTTTGAAAAAGAGGGGAAAAAATGGTAAAAAACATACCCTTCCGGAGAAAAAAAAAACCCTGTGCTAAAATTTTTTAAATTTACATGTATTTAGAGGAGGGATAGATCTAAAACTTTTATTTAAGACACTTTTAAAACATATTTGTTTGGTTCGAGATACAGCCTCTCAAACTTTGGAAAATTTGAAATTTCGTCGAAGATTCGCCAATTTTCGATAAGCTGTATCTCGAAAAGAACAAATAGCACTGAATAAAGTATTTAAAGAAATTTGTAGCCCTGTCCTACCTCTATAGACCCTCCAAAAATAAAAAAAAAATTTTTTTTTTTTTTAAAGATTTTTTGTCCGGAGGTGTGAATTTTTCAAAATTGGAAAAAAAATTTCGACACCTGGTCAAGTAAGAACCTATAACTTTTTTTTCTGTAACGCAGAGAACAAAACTCTGTAAGAAGCTTTTGTAGCAAATAGATTTAGGAATACACACCAAATTTCAGACCAACAAAATTTTTTACGTGGCCTCACCGCAGATTTAAACATACCTTAAATTTCAAAAAAAAAAAAAAAAAAAAAAAACTTTTAAGCGGTTAATCCCTCATAAAAACGTTAGGAATGGAGTTTTTTCGTCGGGGAAAAAACTGTCTATATTGAAATTTTCAGGAGAATCGGATGAAAATAATTTTTTTTTGAACATTGGAGCCTTCCCATAATAAGGTCAAAATAATAATTTGTGTTTTGAAAGTTTCTCAAATTCATTCCCTTCGTTTTCAAGTCAATCGATATAGTAACAACATTATATCCCAGTTGGAAACAAAACTTTCAGTAACAGGAAAATAATTTTTTCCTTCGCAATTGGAAAAAAAAATTCAATTTACCAAATTTAAAATATTTTTGAAATTAGGATTCTATTGCACTTTTAAAATGCTATTGCGCGTCTATTATAGTTTTATACATAACTTCCTCTCAAAGATTAATGCACAACTCCTAATCGTTAGACTAAATCAAGCAATTGAACTTACTGTTGGCGCTATCCATTATGGGAAAGTAGGGTTCTTAGAAGTTGCAGCAAATATAACGTCATTAACAATAAAAGAAATGAATGGACTTAAATATTTGATCATCAAACGATATATTTTTTACTTAATATTATATTTTTTTTCCTTACATCTCATTGACTTATCTACTTATCTTTTATAGGTTTATAGATAGAAAAAACCTATTAGAACATACTTTTTCTAAACTAATTGCTGCTACCTCTTAAATTATAATTACAACATAAATGAAATGTTTACTTTTATTACAGTTTACAAATCGCTACAAAGTACCTATAGAACTTTAGCAAAAGTTTTTAGGGAAAATCCATCTTTTCATTATGGATTTTACTCAATAGGATGAATTTACAGGTTTTGCTTTAAAAATAATGAATTTTTATATCAGATGAAACTCATTTTATGGTACTGACATGTTTTTTTGTCATTTGCAATTCTCTTTCTTGTACATTTTAATAAAAATCTCATACCTAGATAATAATTTTTAGTTTCTCTTTATCAATGACTTTAAATAGTGTTTAATTATTTGACATAAAATTCTTGTATTAATTACTTAACTGACTCGATCGACGGTCAAATATTTCATTTTCATTCCAAGACTCATGTTCCGGCAATGTTCTTACGTAGGGATGGAGTGAAGTATCGGTATCGGTAAGTATCGGCATATTTTCCGATACTGTATCGGTATCGGTATAAAAATTTTTGGATAAGAGCATCGGTATCGGTATCGGTAGTAGTATCGGCATGTTTTTAGGTATCGGTATTGGTATCGGTGAAAATTTTGGTATCGCTCCATCCCTATTCTTACGCATACCTTCTATTTTTAAATTATTCAAACACTGCATTTAATATAATAATAACGAATTACAACTTATGCCAAGACAACTGGAATCAGCCTAGTAACCTTTGTTTTCGTTTTTGAGAACGGACCTCACCGACGAGGGATATGTCGTCCCTCCAGGCAGACAAAATACTGCCCTTCAGGCCATCAAGCGTTCAGAGCGAGTGAAACACGTCCACACTCTATGAGAGCTCGTGATGCTTTACCCTAGGAACCCTTTGTCAGTTGTTAACTGTCAGTCTGCGATACAGGATTGATCTATTACCAATGACATTGGTATAGACGAGAGAAAACTGTCAATTATATATATTATATATATATATATATATATAATATATATATATATATATATTAATAAAATATATAATATATATTATATATATATATATATATATATATATATATATATATATATATATATATATATATATATATATATATATATATATATATATATATATATATATATATATATATATATATATATATATATATATATATAGAAAATGTATCAAATTAGGGAAAAAAATAAAAAATTCTTGCCAAATCTATATTTTTCTAAATCATCATAATAATATATATATATTTATTTTTATTTATTTTATTTTATTTTTTTTATACCTACAACCTTTCCCACAATCGAGGGGTGGTGTCTATAGCAGCCCTCATTCATCCATTCATTTCTATCCTCTGTCAACCGTACACTCTCCTCCCAATTCATCCCTCTGTCCCTTAACAGCTCCTTGACATTACTCATCCAACTTCCCCTCGGTCTCCCCCTATCTCTCTGAAACAAATACCATTTTTAGCCATTCTCTCATCATTCATCCCACAAACATTTCCAAACCATCTCAGGATACTTTGTTCAGCCCTCTCAACCATCATCCATACATTTCCTTTATTCGAACATCCTGACTTTACCTCTTCTACCAACACCACAAACCGCTCTCAGACCTTTCATTCGAAAACTTCTATTTTTTTCTCTTTCTAGCGTTCAACCTCCATACTTCACTCTCATACATAGCCACCGGAATACAACATCCCTCAAACATTCTCACCTTCACCTCCCTTAATAAATTTCCTCTACCCAAAAATCCCTCAAACCACCCAACACCTTCTCCACTTCTCTTATTCGATGACCAACTTCATCACACATACCAACATCACCCTCTCCAAAAATCACACCCAGATACTTAAATAAAGTCACTAGCTCCAATCTCTCCCTCCCCACTTTAATTTGTAAATCATCTCTCTCATCCACACCCCTCTCCACTCCCTCTCCATTTTTCACCCACAGCACTTTACTCTCACCCGAATTTACTTTTAAACCCAAATTGTCACAACCCATAACAACTTATCTATATATATATATATATATATATATATATATATATATATATATATATATATATATATATATATATATATATATATATATATATATATATATATATATATATATATATATATATATATATATATATATTATATATATATATATATATATATATATATATATATATATATATATATATATATATATATATATATATATATATATATAATATATATATATATATATATATATATATATATATATATATATATATATATATATATATATATATATATATATATATATATATATATATATATATATAATATATATATATAATTTAGGTATTATTTAAGAAATCACTGTTCCCAATCTGGCCAAAACTTTTCCTTCATCCGATAGCAATACTGCAGCAAATTGGGATAATCATCTGCATAATGAATAAATATATAATATATATATATATATATATATATATATATATATATATATATATATATATATATATATTATATATATATATATATATATATATATATATATATATATATATATATATATATTTTTTTTTTTTTTTTTTTTTTTTATTTTTATTTTTTATTTATATTTTATATAAAATAATAATAATAATAAAATAATAAAAATAATAATAATATAATAATAAAAATAATAATAATAATAATAATAATAAAAAAGTAATAATCTTTCTTACCATGGATTAGATCCTAAATTTTTTAAAAAGGGTTAAACTTTTTGCCCTTTATTAAGGTTTTTGCTTAAATTAGTTCTTTATCTCTGCTTATTCTTTACAAGTTTGTTCGATAAATAAGAGGTCTTTTTTTTCATTGTTAGAACAGAATTCCGAACTTGTCTTCATTATTTACTTTATTTTAGATTAAATTTTAATAAAATTTCTATCTAAGTACAATCTAGACTCTTCAAATAGACTTCTTTGATTAAAAGTACCTAATCTTCTAAGTGAAAACAAGAATGGTTTCCAGTAGGGATGGAGCGATACCAAAATTTTTTTTGACTGACTTCGTTAGTTAATCCTTAGAATTTGACCGAGTGTTGAGGGAGCGGTGGAAGAGCCATGGAGGAGATAGGAGAGAAGGGAGAGTATGATGATCGTCAGTGGTGAAGGGATTTCGTCCGAAACAGATGACATGCGCATGCGCCTACAGGAGGATGGTGAGAAAGAAAGAATTTGACGAAGGTAAAAAATAATTAAACTCCTTTCTTTTCCTAGCTTTCAACCTCCATATTTCTATAGAATGTTTTGAATATTATTTTCCTGTTGTATAGATAAGCAGAACAGTACCAGATAACTAAACAGGGGCAATAAAACACCCCTATAAAGAGCAAGCAAATGGGGTGGCGTGAAGAAATTATGAAGGTGCCTCAGAACACCCAACCTCTTAGAAGCTTGTTTAAAAAAAGAAGTAATGTGATCTTCCCAAGAAAGATCACGAGAAAAGGAAACGCCAAGAATATTAATAACAGATGAAGGTTTGTGTTGTGTGTTTTCGAAGAAAATATAGTTATGTGGAAGATTGTTTCGAGTGGAGAGATGGAGGAACTATAATATATAATATATATTATATATATATATATATTATATATATATATATATATATATATATATATAATATATATATATATATATATATATATATATATATATATATATAATTTAAAATACGTAAAAGATCAGAGGTTAGTTGCTCTAAGGCTACCCTCCTCGAATCTATAACTGTTGTTGAGAGGAACATCTTTCAAAACTCAAAGGAGTAATGAAGGGTGGAATCATTAGCTAGGAGTGAATAGGAGATGAAGTAACAGAGAGAATGTCTTTAATGAAAAGTAGAAAAAGTGTAGGAATAGGACAGAACACTGAGGAACAACACTGATAATATATTTAAAGGAAGAACGGTGGCTGTCTTGAACAGCTGCTATAGAAAGACCGGAAATGAAATTAGAAAGAAGATTAGAGAGAGAAGGACAGATACATAGAGGGAAGTTTAGACATCTAAGCTTTTTGCCAGACTCTATCGAAGGCTTTCGATATGTCCAACGCTACAGCGAAAGATTTACCGAAATGTCAAAGAGAAGAGGACCAAGAGTCAGAGAGCAGGGAAAGAAAGATCACCAGTAGAGCGTTTCGTACGAAAGTCATACTAGCGATCAAAGATAAGATTAGAAGAATTGAGATGTTTCCAAATCTTCCTGTTAAGGATAGATTAAAAAAACTTTCCAGATAATGGAGTTCAAAGGAATGGGGCAGTAGTTGGAGGGTTGAGAGGGATCCCCCTTCTTTGGTACAGATTGAATGAGCGAACGTTTTCAGCAAGGAGGGAAGACTGAAGTAAATATACAGATGAAATAGTTTACCATGGCAGGGTGCAAGCTCGGAAGCCAAGTTTTAAGAACCACAGGAGAGCTCAGAGAGAGTAGAAATGACCGTCTTTAAGTAAAAGAAATTAAATTTTAGGCATAAATGAATTGGAGGGGTTGAAGGAGGAGGAACAACTCCGGAATCGTGTAAGGTTAAATTAGAGGCAAAAGTTTGAACGAAAAGTTCATCTTTTAAAGAAAGCAAAGCAGCAGTTGTGCCGTCGGAAGATACCAAAGTAGGGAAAGAAAAAGAAGCAAAGTTAGAGTTGACATTTTTCGCAAAATGCCGGAAAGAGCGTGAAGAAGAGGACCCAGAAATATTATTGCATTTTCTACGGAGAAAAAGAGTTTTTAGTGTTACGAATGATAGTTTTGCACGATTCCGGGATGAAATATATTTTTCATGAGATTCTGGAGTTTGAAGACGATCGAAATCCCTAAAGGCAACATCCCTGCTGCGAACGGCATGAAAGCCTTCTTATAATTATAATATATATATATATATATATATATATATATATATATATATATATATATATATATATATATATATATATATATATATATATATATATATATATATATATATATATATATATTAAAATACTATTTCATATTTGCCTGCAAATGCAAGTGTGTTGTAATTAGCATATTTACTGTTTTTTTCAGGTTATCTATTATATTTTAGTGATAATTTGAAAAAAAACTTACTTTTGACCATTGACTCAAAAGGTGAACCAGGGGCTCCCCACACAAACTGGGATAACATCCCAAAGAGAGAGCAATCTGTTTCACAAGGGATGTCACCATTTAAGAATTTCTTCGTGCCTGAATATATATATATATATATATATATATATATATATATATATATATATATATATATATATATATATATATATATATATATATATATATATATATATATATATATATATATATATATATATATATATATATATATATATATAAACTTTGGTGGGAAACGCCAGAGGCCTGTCTAAAATACACATGGGTAAATATCCCAGATCCAAATCATGTTACGATATAAGATGTTTTATAAAGAAATGTGCAATTTAATTATATAAGAAATATGCAATTTAAAGGTATAAAATATTTAGGAAAATATAAGAGGAAAGAGAGTTTCAGAGTTTGCTATTAGCATACGTGTAAGTAGAACTATAACAAATAATTCTTGATTCAGAGAGCCAAACAGAAACATGAATAGATTGGTCATAAAGATATGTCAAGCAAGCTCTCCTTTGAGATAGGGAGTATGAAACTAAAGAGTTTGGAAGAGAAATATCGATATAATAGTATTTTACAATCGATGAGAGGTATTTTACAATCAGAAAGATATTGATAATGGTCAATGAGAGTATAGGAATTGATAAAGAAAAGAGATGCAGACTCTACTCTCTGAGTAAAGAAATATGGGTGTTTCCATCCCGGATATTTGAGGCGTTTTGATATTCCGTAACAAAAATATCTACGCAACAAAAGGCTTCCTAAATTAAATCTTAGAATCATGAGAGTCTATAGAACTGTAATGTAAAGTAAGCGTAATTAAATAATTAAATATTTTGTTTTAATTAAAAAAGAAGTTTTCACAAAAAAATTCGATTATTACAAAAACATACCTAAATAATTGGAAATGGCTTCAATATCCTTGCGAATAATTTCTATTTTTTCGTTATCATTATGACGCCCAAAGCCTTGGAGCCAAAGACTTTTTCTTATTTTCTTTATCAAAGATTTCATGAAGAGGTACTCGAAAAATGATAACTCCATTAATACTGACATCGACTCACAACGATCCACAACAAATCTCCACCATCCTAAACCACTTTAAAAAAAAATATGCCATTATATATATATATATATATATATATATATATATATATATATATATATATATATATATATATATATATATATATATATATATATATATATATATATATATATATATATATATTAATTCATTAGCCACTATTATCGTGGAATTAATATATATAATACATATAACTGCTCGGGGATTCGAACCTGGGCCCAAAAGATATAGTGGTTAGCACAACGGACTTCCATCTTTTGGGCCCAGGTTCGAATCCCATATATATATATATATATATATATATATATATATATATATATATATATATATATATATATATATATATATATATATATATATATATATATATATATATATATATATATATATATTGGTAAGGAATGCACTTCGGCCAGGTGACGAATGTCCAACCCCTCTGGGAATGTTCGTCGTTTCCTCGGTACTTTCTCTTGGTTTTTTAATGAGTATTTTAACCCCCAAATTATTGGTTCTTATCACTCAATTTTGAATTTTTCCTCTCTATGACATTTTTAATTGTGAATGTCATTCACAACATCCTTCCCAACATCCTTCAACTGCGTTTACTATACCATTGACAGTCATTCACTTGATCCGAATATCGTTAATTTTGGGCCAAATATTTTCTCACACTTTCCTAAATTCTTGGTGGGTGGTACTTCACCACTGGGGTTTAATTATCGGGGTTGAACATATTGCCCAAATCATAATCGATATTTAAAGATATAATTTGTTTTGAATGATTAATATCAATTTAAATATCGAAATATTTCACTGTATTGTTCATTATATCTTTCACTATTTCTTTTTGCTATATTATGCACTAATGTTAACTTCTCTGAATATCTTTCAAAATAATATGCTTTGACTCATGGTATATTCATTTATTGACGATTATTAATTATCACCAACTTTTGGTCTGTTGTCGTTCATCATCATCATTTATCAGAAACAGAAATCGTTCATTTACTGCCAAATATTCGTATTTTCTTTCTTGAAGATTTTGGAAGGCAAATGAACAAAATTCGTAACGACATTCGATTTTAAATTTGATAATGATTAAAAACCGATAACTCCATCCCTAATTTATATTTGCTACTATTCGAGTTTGATTTGATAAATATCGGTGACTTCGATAACCCCAAAGGAGCTCCATCTATCAAGAGCCATCAGGAAAGAGCGTGAGCATTTATCACTAAACTGAACTATGTTTGTATCGAGTAAACGAGGGTGATCGATATGGTGAACGTCGGTGAACGATGTAGTAATTTACATTTGATTCTAGAAGAATCTCTAAGAAAGGTAAAATCCAAAATTGAGGAGTTATAACCCTCAAATTTGTGTGTTAGAACCTCTAAATAGTCAATTTGAAGGTTAAAAATTCCCCCTCCCCCCCCAAAAAAAAATGGCATCTCTGCCACCAAACAAAGCAAGAGTGTGCCGAGTGTTCGCCTAGTGAACGACGAAAACTCTTTACCTGCCAAAAGTGGACTCCTTACTAACACATACACACACACACAAACACACACACACACACACACTATATATATATATATATATATATATATATATATATATATATATATATATATATATATATATATATATATATATATATATATATATATATATATATATATATATATATATATATATATAATGCTCTTACAACAAAACATGCTCTTCTGCCATTATTTGCATAGCTCTTGACACAGCTTTTTCTTCTTTACTCAAAGAGTTGCAAAAATCTTTACGAAATTCTTTCCCAAGGAATTCAATGATGAGTTGGGAATCAGCATAGTCCTTCCCATTGAGTGTGATCCAAGGAGCTTTACCTTTAGGACCATAAGGATATCGGTCATCAAACTGCAAGAAATATGCCAAATGTTAGTAAAATATTTTTCTATTATAAAGAATCGATAAAAATTATTTTCAAATTAATAAGAACTTTACTGTTTATTAATTTGGAATTTCTTAATTCCCTACCTTATACTGGATGTCAGCCATTCTAAGATATGTTTCCAGCTTAAGAACAAAAGGAGATAAATTTGGAAGAGTTGTAGCTTTGGGGAAAGAATGTAATACTACTATGTTTTTCCCAGCTGAATTCCATTCTTTCCTGTAATAATAATAATAATAATAATAATAATAATAATAATAATAATAATAATAATAATAATAATAATAATAATAATAATAGGGAACACTTGAATGCTTTTGGTTGAAAAATTATGTAAGCATTTTAGTTATTTAACGTTTCTAGTTTAAAAACTATGCTATCGTTAATAAGTGTTGAAAATGGCTTAAGAGTTTAGAAGGTAAATAAATAATAGCAATATCGCAAGATGATTGTCAAAACCAATATCAATATCAGTGAAAAGTATCAACCCATAAATATTGTAAATTTAATTCTTCCAATTTCTGTAAATATTTTATGGTCTATTTGCAAAACTTCATTTCATAAAGAAAACATAATAACAAAAAAAATTACTTTACAGGGATGGAAGGAGAATGCCTCGAAGATATTGAACACTGTCAGATAATCACCTACAAGACAATTTAAATACGAAAGTTAAATTATACTTGTCTTTAAAAGACTCTAAATTCTTCGCAAAACTGAAACAAAAGAAAGGATTCTTTATTTCATTTAATAATTACCTGCAATTCCTTTTTTTGATTGTGCGATGAACCTTGATTATAGCAACCACAGCGACAGTGGCAACGATAACAGTCTTGTTCACCTTCCACAAGCCTCTGCAGAAGGAAAAAATTCTGCACCCAATTTTAGGACCAAACTTCCCAGCGCATCTTTTGACACCTTGGGAAGAAACCTACAGTAACTACAGCAGGTGCTACTTCGGAAACTGCTTCAGAAACAATGGTGGTTCCTTCCATTATGTTATTTTTTTAAAATTAATATTCTGTGATTTATTATATATCTAGGATATATATATATATATATATATATATATATATATATATATATATATATATATATATATATATATATATATATATATATATATATATATATATATATATATATATATATATATATATATTATATATATATATATATATATATATATATATTAGTTTCTTGACATTATTTTTGAAGTAGTATGTTTGGGAATTGAGTGGGTTATTATTTAATTATTTCATAAGTGGTACCAACATTTAACATATTTTCAGCTTTGTTAATATAATCTGTATAGTTCATTAATACGATTCCGGCTCCCTTATTAGCTCGTCTAATAATTATGTTTCTATTATTTTTCATATTTTAGTTAAACAATAAAAACTTTACAATTCCGAATCTCCCAACATAGATCTGATATACAACGACATAACTTAAGTAATGCAATATTTATACCCATCACAGAAGATCACACCATAAACTGGGAAGATGCTTGTTTTGTCTACCTCTCAAAAAATAAAAATGTCCTTAGACTAGTGGAATCCTTCTTCATAAAAAATTGCAATAATTTTAATACTGCTACAGGATTCTTTTATTTGGATAGTTTTACCTTCAATTATTTAAAAACTCTACTATAATGTAAACTTTTGAGATATCTGTTTTGTTTGCGTTTTTAACTTCTTAGAAATTTTTAATTATTTATTTTTTTAATTTCATTTTTGTATTTGTTTTCATTGTCATTTTTCTTATATCCTTTTTCCTTTCTTCATTGTCTTTTTATATTTTGTTCTATTTTTACTTAGTATAATTTTTGTTTGTTGGTATAATTGTGCACGTGATTTTTCGCGCCTGCGTGTTCCACTTATGTGTTTGTTCGTAAGTTTGCCGCCTTCCCGTCTCTTTATAAGATGGTGTGTTTGGTTTTCTCTGTCTTTTTACTTTCTACTCGTTCTTTGATCATATCTGAGGAGAAGACTAGTTGGGTCTTGAAATATAATATGTTTTAACTTTTAATCTCACAAGTATTTTTAAGTTTTGGACACTTTGTCTATATTCCCTTACTTTTAATCTTTTATTATTTTTATTTTATAGTGGTTTTATGATATATATATATATATATATATATATATATATATATATATATATATATTATATATATATATATATATATATATATATATATATATATATATATATATATATATATATATATATATATATATATATATATATATATATATATATATATATATATATATATATATAGCTCAGTCGATCGA
>SEYY01006552.1:0-2500 GCA_009176605.1 Armadillidium nasatum | reverse complement strand
AGCGGAAGAGTTGATAAGACGAAAAGCCCTAGACTCTACCACCACAGATGTGTGATGGAGTACTCAAACAACACTCCAATAAAGAGAAAGCAACTGGGGAGGAATAAAGAAATTGTGAAGACGCCTTAGAACACCCAACTTTTTGGAAGTTTGTTTAGAAAGAGAAGTATGGGATGTTTTCAAGAAAGATCACGAGGAAAAGAAACACCAAGAGAATTAGAAGAGAGAGTTGAAGGTTTGAGATTGTTGTGTTGAATTCGAAAAGAAAGATATCATAGATGTGTTGGAAAGTGTTATCGAGTAGAAACACCCTTTCTGACATTTTGCAAAAAATGTCAACTCTAACTTTGCTTCTTCTCTCTCCCTTTTCAAGTATCTTACGACAACTCAATTACCGTTTTGTATTCTTCTAAAGCTGAAATCTTCACTCAAACTTTTGCCACTAACTCTTCCTTAAACTATTCAGGAGTTATTTCTGATCCTTCAACTCCCTCCAACAAATTAATGCCTAATATTATAATTTCTTTTAAAGATGTAGTTTCAGCTCTCTCTCTGAGCTTAACACTAAGAAGTCGAATGGTCCTGATGGTATCTTTCCTGTGGTTCTCAAAACTTGTGCTTCAGAGCTTGTACCCTGCCTTTGAAAACTATTTCGTCTTCTTCACTTTACTTCAACCTTCACTTCTTGCTGGAAACGTGCATTCATTCAGCTTTGATTTTCAAATTTCTCTCTTTCGGGATCTATCCTTCTCTATGTAGTTTTCTTTACGATTTTCTTTCCTATCGTTCTATAGCAGCTGTTGTAGACGTCACTTTTCATCCTTTAAATTTATTAATAGTGGTGTTCCTCAAGGATCTGTCCTATCTTTTTCTGCTTTTCATTAACGACCTTCTCTCTATTTCTTCGTCTCCTATCCATTCCTATGTTCATGACTCCACCCTTCATTACTCCTTTCAGTTTGAAAGACGTCCCTCTCAACAGCAGTTAATTGACGATAGAATGGTAGCCTTGGAGCAATTTAGCTCTGATCTTTTTAAATTGAAGCACAGAAAACATGGTTCCTTTCAATGCATCAAAAATTTAGATTCTCCATCTCTCTACTCTAAATAATTTTCCACACAACTATGATATCTTCTTAATAAACACACAACTCAAACTTTCATCTATCCTTAATATTCTCCGTGTTTCTTTCTCTTGTGATCTTCCTTGGAAGGATCATTACTTCTCTCGAAGTTGGTTGTTCTGAGGCTCCTTCAGGATTTCATCACGCCAGCACAGTTGCTTTCTCTTTATAGGGATTCTGTTCGCCTCTGTACGGAGTACGCCTCACAGAACTGGGGTGGTTCCACTCACACAACTCTCCTTAAAAAGATGGAGTCTAGAGTTTTCCGTCTTATCAATTCTCACTAATTTTCTCCAGTCACTTTCTGCCCGTCGAATTGTTGCGATGCTCTCATCATACTATTGCTATTACAATGGACACTGCTCTTCTGAACTCTCCCGTCATTTACCTCCTAAAATGAGAAGGGCTCGTGCGATACGTCTTTCTACACAGTCTCTCTCTCCAACTCTCTGACCACAGACTTAACCGCTATGCTCAATCTTAAATATTCTTTATTGGTAAGGTCTGGAACACGTTCCCCTTATCTGTTTTTTCAACTTCATTTAAATTGCACACTTTCTAGTGCCGTGTATTGGGACATGTAGACTTTAAACGATCAGGTTCCAGGTATTACCACAAATCTGGTGGAACTTAGCAGTCCTCTGGCCTTTGTCCACCAGAGGAGACATAAAAAAATTATATATATATATATATATATATATATATATATATATATATATATATATATATATATATATATATATATATATATATATATATATATAAAATAAACAAATTGTTACCCTTCTGCTGTTTGACTAATATCTTTTCATAAAAGTGTACGCTACGATTCTCTCTTGTTTCTCTGGAAACTTTAATTAAGGTATAAAAAAAATTCGAGATTTTTCTGTATTCTACGCGAAAAAGGTAGCCAAGCCGCCCTAAATACTTCTGCATTGCAAAGTATTCACGTAAAAAACAAGTAAAATAAAAAATCTGAAATATTTTTTAATAAATATTAAACAATGTCATCCGTCAACAGTGCTTTGAAATTAAAGCTCTGTTTCGGCAATTTTGCATGCAGCCTGTGCGCACAGTCTGACTCGGCCGGCAACCGTTCGTATTTTAGGTAAATCAAAGCAAACGGTTGACAGAATGGTATATATATATATATATATATATATATATATATATATATATATATATATATATATATATATATATATATATATATATATATATATATATATATATATATATATATATATATATATATATATATATATATATATATATATATATATATATATATATATATATATATATATATATATATATTATATATATATATATATATATATATATATATATATATATATATATATATATTATATATA